>NKZN01001321.1:0-51289 GCA_002374485.1 Metschnikowia santaceciliae | reverse complement strand
ATGAAGCACGTCGAGATAAAGTAATCAGTGGTCATTCAGTATGTTAAGAGAAGTTTGATTGATGTTGAGTGCATCAATACAAAGAACGTGTTCTGGACATATGTTCCATTTCTACGTTTCGATGAAAAGTACAAGGTGAGGATGCTAGGAAAGCGGATGAGCTACCTCGTACGCTCGCTCACACGGGAGATCACGCTTGAGAAGCCTTTTGCCGCGGCACAGGCTTCAGGGGAGTGTTAACGCGTGGAGTGTTAGGAAAAATCCTACGAGCACTAGAATTGAGTATTTAGTGTCGGTGGATTCTACTAACGAGGCTTAGCTTAGGCTTAGTCTCAAACCATACCACTCATGAGTATGAGATGGTGTGGGGGTTAGTATTCAAGGAGACTTGAATACTGGGCGCCAGGCTTCATGCAAGATGATGCATGCAATATGCCCGCGCCAGGGAGAACTCCTGATAAGGACTTCTCCGGGCTAATGTGAAACATCGCGATGTTTCACATCCTGAAAGCCCGCTGTTTCAAGAAATCCCTCAAGGGTTACCCGAAGCAGCAAGGAAGTATATAGAACTAGCAGGTTCGCCTGATACGATGAATCCCCAGGGATCCCTCTAAGGCATATTATAGTATTCGAATATACAACTGATATAACTTTGTTTTATAATTCCCAAAGTCCTGCACAAGTTCTAACATGGAGCGGCTAGCGATAATATGCATGGCGACGGACGAGTCGCCGGGCCGCGGGGGAAAAGATTCTCAGCGACGTCTAGAGAAAGGAGTTCTTCCGTAGGGTCAAGTGATGGGGTGGACTGGACCAAAGGCACAATCAATCAAAGTAAGTCTGAAACTTAACAAAAAGGGGTCAACGCCACAAATGCTATAGCCTTAAACTTGGTCTTTGTCCAGTAAACATCATCACCAACAAGCGCAAATAACGAATCGCTGAAGATCCAAATCAAAGACACACCCAGGCCTAAAAGATCGATGGAGAAAATCAACGACATTAAGAGCTTGGCCACGGACCCATACGACGCGTAGCCAAGGTCTGCATATGTCATGATGGTGGAGTCTGTATCCAAAGCCTTCGATAACAACGTTGCAGTCCCATAAGTAGCAGCACAGCACAGAACTAATATGGGTACACCTAGCACCCAACCTCCCTTTAAGAGTCCCACTGTTAATGCCAAAAGACCCACACCTATAAGCACATTAACAGAGCTGAATACAGTCTGTGGAGCAGTACTTTGACCTGCAATCACCGTGACCAGATTTCCCTCCGATGTCTGTATGACTATATGATTACATGACTATAAGAATACATGACTATAAGAATACATGACTATGAGTATGTCTGTCTATATGATTATATGAGTATGTCTGTCTATATGATTATATGAGTATGTCTGTCTATATGATTATATGAGTATGTATGTCGGGATCTGTGTATTTACTACAAGCACATCCAAGGAAAGTTACTAAAGATTGCATTATGTCGATGTCATCTTGATAGTTGGACCAATGACCATTGTGTGAACGACACTGAAAAGACTTGCGAACATGTTCAGTATGAAAGACTTAGGAACACCGAAGAAGCTCTTGGGAATGAACATTGAAGTGACGAGAAACTCCATCACATTGAATTTAAAGGATTATATTTTCAAGGTGAATGAATTCGCTGGTGAAATAGGCACGCCGAGCATTGACACCAGGAAAGAACAAAGAACGTCTATTTGAACTTACAGACGAAGAAAGAGAAGATTTTTGTGATAAACAAAATACAGAAGGATTGTTGGAAACCTTATGTTTGCGTCGAATACTGCGAGACCGGATATACAATATCAAGCGCTGGACTTGGCAAGGTACTTGAGTAGTCCTAAAGCCAAACATATGAAACCAGCGTATATGACGTTGAGATACTTGATACAGAATCCTGAAAGGAATTACGCTCGAGTGAACTAGAGATGATAAAGATGTCGAAGTGTTTGTGGATGCAGACCTTGCAACAAACACAGAAACGAGACAATCAAGAACAGAAACGAGACAATCAAGAACAGAAACGAGGCAATCAAGAACAGAAACGAGACAATCAAGAACAGAAACGAGACAATCAACAACAGAAACGAGACAATCAAGAACAGGATATCTAATGATGTGCATGGAGGGCCTATCTCGTGGCAATCAAAGTTGGAAACAATCATAGCTACATCGACCGCTGAAGCAGAACTATTTGCGTTGTTCAGTGGAAGTCGTGAGACTTTATGGCTAAGAAACTTGATGAAAGAGCTGAAGCTATATCAGAAGAACAGAACAATAAAGATGTGGTGCGACAATGAGAACATTGCTACTCAGAGTACGTGAACAAGCGTTCAAGAATGGAACAAGACATGTTGATTTGAAATATCACAAGGTGATAGAATATGCACAGAAGAAGTTGATTGATGTGGATCTCATCAGAACAAATGATAACTTGGCGCATTACCTTACAGAGAATTTGGAAAGAACTCAACATGAGACTCTGAACAACAAGATCCTACAGGGAAGATAATTAAAGCTAGGAAGGAGTCGCAGCGAAAGAGGATTCTCTGATGTCTATATGATTATATGGGTATGTCTGTGTCTATGTCTATGTCTATGTCTATGTCTGTGTCTATGTCTGTGTCTGTGTCTGTGTCTATGTCTATGTCTATGTCTGTGTCTATGTCTATGTCTATGTCTGTGTCTATGTCTATGTCTATGTCTGTGTCTATGTCTATGTCTATGTCTATGTCTATGTCTGTGTCTATCTCTATGTCTATGTCTGTGTCTATGTCTATGTCTGTGTCTATCTCTATGTCTGTGTCTATCTCTATGTCTATCTCTATGTCTATGTCTATGTCTATGTCTGTGTCGATGTCGATGACTTGAAGAGAAACGACAAATTGATAAAAAACTATACATCAAAGTTTTCAGAGGTGACGCAGAACATCCATCCGGCTGTCAAGTACTTGACCGATGTTGCTGGTGACTTTTACATCGGAGGTTCGATCCAGCGATTGGACTATCCAACACACTATGACTACGTCTCTTTCAGGAAGTGCTCAAGGGAATTGAGACAAGAATTTAGGATTTTAGGTTGGGACTCTCAAAAAATTGTGGCTTTTCAGACGAGAAATCCAATGCATACCGCTCACAGAAAGTTGAATATTAGAGCAGCCAAGGCCCTCGGTCTGGATGGTCACATTTGGCTGCATCCAGCTGGAATTGACCAAACCTGGTCATGTAGATCACCAACACCAGAGTGAAGGTGTACCATCAGATGTTGAAGAGATATTCCGAAGGTTTGGCAACATTTATTGTTCCCTTTAGCTATGAGAATGGGTTCATTGTTTCTTTAGCTATGAGAATGGGGAGCGTGAGCGTGAGGCTTTATGGCACGCACTGATTCGTATGAATTAAGGTGTTGACCACTTTATCGTGGGCAGAGACCATGCGGGCCCTAGATCCAATTCCAAGGGTGTTGCCTTCTACGGACCTTACCATGCACGGGAATATTGTGCACAGGAACTATCGTCCACAGGAATATTGTGCACAGGAACTATTGGAACTGTTGAAAGATTTCAACCAGCTCGCTTCCAAGATAAAGATTGTGCCATTCTGAATGGTCGCTTACTTGCCTGAGGAGGATCATGCTCCCAACTATACTGTGAATTGTTAGTACAAGTGTAAGTACCTCCATTTCCGCTCCCTAGGATACATCAACGAATACGAATAAAGACTTTTAACCATAACGTGCCTACCATCGTACTATGATATACACTAGAGTGTACTGCACTTTATACTCCATGGGTATGGTACACTGGTCCCCACCAAAAGGACTGAAACTGAGGGGTACTTCACGAAGCCACACCCTGCATAAGTACCAGTACAACGGACGGGAAAAGACCGCCGGGAAAGACAGGACGGAAGCAAGGAGTTACTCCGTTGCGTTATGAGCCCCTACCCTCACTACACCACAACACACACCACCACACCACCACACCACACCACAGTATACCATAAAATTGAATCGTCTAGTCACCAGTTCACTACTGCAAATACCACACTACACCACTACACCACACCACTACACCACTACACCACACCACTACACCACTACACCACACCACTACACCACTACACCACTACACCACACCACTACACCACTACACCACACCACTACACCACTACACCACTACACCATCATATAATATAGTTTTATACCATAGTAAGTCATAAAGCACTATATTAGTGTACTGCACAGTACTGTTGTAATGGTAAAGACTGATAAGAATATACTATGAGCCCAGGATAAAAAACGACAAAATATGGTTGCGAGCCCCTCCTCTCATGCAACCTCCTGCATCCATCCCACCATACGGCTCGAGTTCCAGGGCATTTTTTTGGCTTCTTCGCCGGCATTTCTTCTTATCGCATATGCACCTTCGCATCATGCAGGGACACTCCGCGACCAGCGCTTATAGTAAGCTGCAACACCCATAGTCGTCATATTCTGAGGCACTAACCTTCACACAGTTTTGAAATACCACAGTAAATTTTTGGTGGAGATTGTTTTCATGTGTAATATGCAGGTCAGAATAATTATATTCCATAATTTGCATCTCTCAGGTGGTATTCCAGACTCCCCCTAGTCTAGCGTATACACCACGCCTATACACCACACCATACTTATGAGAATTTAGGGTTCACATGGTATCTCAAAGTTTAGCTGAAACATCACTGAAACATAGCTGAAAGGTACGGATTGAATGTACTCTGACGTCATCCGGTGATAAAAATCCTTGACTAAATCTTAGCGTGCATTGGACTTTGTCATTAGGTCTTGGGTCCAACGGGTTCGTCCCAAAAAGGAAGCATTCGCTAGTCGGGGTGCCCCGAGAAAAGGTGCATGACAAAGGCATACTAACCGTACCATTGATGCACACCAAGCTTAACAAGCTTAACAAGGTCACCCTATCGCGGTCCTCCTATTGTTCGTCCTCCCCCTCCTCCCCCATTCTTCCCCATACACATCTTTTAACGCTTAACCGGTACCCTTTCAAGAACCGCCAAGATTATTCAAATTTCACAGTGACAGGTAGTTACCTCAAACAGTACAAATGCCGAGGTAGGTGCATGGAGGCCGGATTGCCGCGCGCACGGCCCGACGCAAATGCAGTCGCAGACGGCAAAGAGCCGGAATTCCACGGTCCAGTTACGGGGAAGAGAAAATCCCCGGAGTGCACATAACGCGGTCATCGCCTGCACACAACCTTTCTTCAAGCGCAAGCGCAATTCCCTCGCTCAAAGTGATGACATCTCACGCAATACATGCATGCACGAGCATGTTGCAATCTCGCCAATGCTGCAGCGTGCAGGCGACTCTGGGGTGCCTCTTCTCCCAATCGCCGTACAATGCTCCGCAACACAGCTCAGTGTCCATGCCGCGGACTTACCGCTACAGGGCATTTGGTCTCTTCCTTATCGCGCGTCCATGTCTGCACTGCATCTCTGCTCGAAGATATCTCCGTGAGTATATATTTGCATGCATGTGCAGACCGCAGATCTCCCAGATTTCTCGACCCATCTATCACCCTCTTTCCCCATCGCTTGCTTCTTTGACCTTAATACTGTAGACAGTTGTATCGTCTCTTTTCTCCAGACGGTAAGCTAATCTCATAGACGGACTTAAAGACACCCTGAACAGTCTTATTCACGTCCTACGCAGGTCTATATCAAGCCCACCGCAACCCACAAATGTCCAAGGAAACAAAACAGCCTACGGAGCAAACGGAAACGCTCCAGTCCGATATGGAGGCACTCTCCTTTGAAGACGAGGGCAGAACCCCCACCGATGACGAAATGAAGCACTTGAGACATGTCTCGGAAAAGATCCCGTTGAGTTGTTGGCTCGTGGCCGTGGTGGAGTTGGCCGAACGGTTCGCCTACTACGGTTTGTCCACGCCGTTCCAGAATTACATGCAAAACTCGCCCCAGGACCTGCCCAAAGGTGTGCTCAACCTTAAGAACCAGGGAGCCACGGCGTTGTCTTATTTCTGGCAGTTTTGGTGCTATGTGACCCCCGTTTTCGGGGCCTGGGTCGCCGATACTTACCTTGGTAAGTATAACACCATCTGTGTGTTCTGTGTGATATATATCTTGGGAATTTTCATTCTTTTCATCACTTCGTTACCATCCGTGGCCTCGCACGCCACCAGTTTGGGTGGTTTCATTGCAGGAATCATTATTATTGGTCTTGGAACGGGAGGTGTTAAGTCTAACGTGGCCCCTTTGATCGCCGATCAAATCCCCAAGACTAAACCCGTGATCCGCGTGTTGAAATCCGGCGAAAAAGTCATCCAGGACCCCAATATCACCATCCAAAACGTGTTCATGTTTTTCTACCTCATGATCAACATCGGGTCGATGTCGGTGATTGCCACCACGGAATTGGAGGCCCATGTCGGGTTCTGGGCCGCATACTTGTTGCCCCTCTGCTTCTTTGTGCTTGCCTTGGTGGCTCTTTTCTTGGGCAAAAACGTCTATGTCAAGGTCCCTGTCTCGGAAAAAGTGATTGCCAAATCGTTCCGGGTCACGTGGCTTGCCATTAAAAACCGCTTCAATTTCAACGCCGCCCGCCCATCTCAAAACCCCGAGGCCTCATATCCTTGGTCTGATAAGTTCGTGGATGAAGTGGTGCGCTCCATCTATGCTTGTAAGGTGTTTCTTTTCTACCCAGTGTACTGGGTCGTATATGGGCAGATGATCAACAACTTCATCTCGCAGGCGGGCCAAATGGAGTTGCACGGGTTGCCCAATGATATCTTACAAGCCATTGACTCATTGGTGATCATCATCTTCATCCCAATTTTCGAGCGCTTTTTGTACCCCTTCATCAGACGCTTTACTCCGTTCAAGGCCATCACCAAGATCTCATGGGGCTTTGTATTTGGAAGTGTGGCCATGATGTATGCTTCTGTTTTGCAACACTTTATCTATAAAGCTGGACCATGTTATGACTTCCCTAAAGAGTGTGGGCCTGAGTACACGAAAATCCCTAATCACATCCACGTGGCCATTCAAACGCCAGCATATTTTTTCATTGCCATTTCCGAGATTTTAGCTTCCATTACGGGATTGGAATATGCTTATACTAAGGCTCCTGCATCTATGAAATCCTTCATTATGTCGTTGTTCTTGTTGACCAATGCGTTTGGTTCGGCCATTGGAATTGCTCTTTCGCCTACTTCGGAGAACCCCAAGTTTGTGTGGACATTTGCCGGCTTGGCCATTGCTTGTTTTACTGCTGGCTGCCTCTTCTGGATCTGCTTCAGACACTACAATGCGAAGGAAGATGAGTTGAACCAGTTGGACTATGTGCAGGACAACCGATATGAGGAAGGTTTGGCTCCGATTAGTTCAGTGTCACATTCCATCAAGGAGTTGCGTTAGTTATGTCGCTGATGTATTAATATTGATAGCTACTAAGATCTTTAATGGCCCTTGCAATTGCCCACCAAAACGCAAAAAACCCGTACACACAAACCGTCAGACCCACACACCAAACCCCGTACACCCAAAAAAACAAAGACCCGTACACCAAGTGCCACTATCTGGTCTAGTGGTTGAGGCACGGGTGTAGACGCGTATCACCACAACACCTACTACACGTTAACTTCATACCGGCTAGACGCCACACCACGGCGGCCCAACACTTCCATATTATAAACCCCCGGAAAACCCGTACCTTCCGCTCTTTTCCCCTTCACGGCCCCCTTTCTTTTTCCAGTCATGTCGGTAACGCAGCCCACCCAAACTCAACCAACTCAAACTCAACCCACCCAACAATCTCCCCACACACAATCGCAGGAGACAAATACGTCACAGATCTGCCGGCTTATATGCACGACAGGACAGTTTCAGCAGTTCGTGCTCAATAAAGACACATGTCGAAGAAATGAAGGAGGCAAACTCACGTGGATCTTCGGTCGCAATACCGACTGTGATATTGTATGGAGCAAGTGCTCCCGATTCTCCAATAAACATTTCCGGATGTGGTTCAGCGCGTCGGATTCGACTCTCTGGATCCAGGACACGTCTACCAACGGCACATGGCTTAATGGAACCCGTCTAGTCAAGGGATCTAACTATATCTTGAACCAGGGAGACGAGATTTCCGTGGGTGTAGGCGTTCCCAAGGATGTCATCCGGTTCGTGGTGCTTTTTTCCGATATTTATAACCCCACCAACGCCCAAAACGGCTCGGTCATCAAGGATGAAGGTATATACAAGGATTACATTGTCAAGAACGAAACCATAGGCCAGGGAGCGTTTGCCACGGTGAAAAAGGCCATTGAACGGAAAACTGGGCAGTCATATGCAGTCAAAATCATCAATAGGAGGAGGGCCATCCATGCAGGAGGCAAAGGGGCCATGATGGGAGTCAACCGAGAGTTGGAGATTCTTCAGCAGCTCGACCATCCTAATATCGTGAAATCCAAGTCGTTTTATGAGGATATTGAAAATTACTACTTGGTCATGGAATTGGTCCCGGGAGGAGATTTGATGGATTTCGTGGCTGCAAACGGGGCCATCGGAGAAGATGCAACTCAGGTAATCACCAAGCAAATCTTGGATGGCATTGCTTATGTTCATCGGTTGGGAATCCTGCACCGGGACTTAAAACCAGATAACATTCTCATCATGCAGGACGACCCCATTATGGTCAAGATCACCGACTTTGGTTTGGCCAAAATCTCCGATAATGCTACTTTCATGAAGACTTTCTGTGGTACGTTGGCATATGTGGCTCCTGAAGTCATTACAGGTAAGTACGACCTGCAGGCAGCCCATTACTCTAATCTTGTGGATATTTGGTCGCTTGGGTGCTTGGTATACGTGCTCCTAACCTCGCATCTTCCCTTCAACGGCAAAACTCAAACACAGATGTTCCAGAAGATCAAACTGGGTGAATACCACGAGTCACCGTTAAACTCGTACCAAATTTCCGCCCATGGTAGAGACTTTCTCCGGTGCTGTCTTATGGTGGATCCTGCAGAGAGATTCACGGCTGATGCAGCACTCCAGCATCCTTGGCTTCTGGATGTGGAGGGGTACGAGGCGGAAGATGCTTCGAATGGCGAACAGAATATTTCCCAAAGTTCCCTGTCGATATCACTCTCTCAGAAATTGAGTTTGTCCCAAAGCACCTCGCAAAAAGCCCGGAAGATCGAAAATGGAGTGCATATAAACGCATCCAGCAGGCTAGACGACGATATAATGATGAGGCCGTTGGACGGCACCAAACCGGGCAACCGAAACCATGAGTTTAAGGTCCCCAAGCGTGTTGTTCCATTACCGCAATCCCAACTTCCACAAATGGAGCTTGGAGAAGTGCTGCAAAACCAGCAAAAGCATGTGCCCACCCCCAATGGGGAAGCACTTGAAAAACTCCATCTTGACGCCCGAAAAACTGACTATCCCAAAGACACTTTCGTGACTCTCAAGCCATTGGGCGAGAGTTTCCTGAAAAAACCCATCTACATTCGTCAAGGAGTCAACCCTTACTCCATAGGAAGAAATGAGGCATGTGACACGTTCATCAACGACGACCGAATGTCCAAAATCCACTGTCTATTCTCCCGAAAAAGACACCCCGTGGCCGGCAGCTCAATCTACGAAAGCCCTGCACATTGTCTCGAAGATATATGGCTTCTAGATTTCAGCACCAACTCGTGTTATGTCAACGGCGTGAAGTTAGGCAAACACAAGAAGGTACAGCTTTTCAATAAAGACCGTGTGGATCTTTTGGTGGACGGGGAAATTCACCAGCTGTTGAGTTTCATCTTCACCATTAATGATGCTACGGGACTATTTAATGGAGGGGAGCGGACGCAGGAATCGCTAGTGTCTCCACTTGCTTTGGATCAAAACGACATAAAGCTAAGGCCAGTTCTCGCAGAAGAAGCAGTAAATGAGTCCGAGTCTGTTTCGAGTAACCCATTTGAATCGTCGGCATCACGAAGAAGACACGACGAAATCCGCAGCTCTCCAATCCGTCAGAACAAGCGGGCAAAACTCCACAGTGGACAGGCTCGGCCTACCAACTCGTGGGTATAGAAGTTACTACTCAACATGGGAGATATATGAAATATCTAGACATCTGAAGATAAACAGAGTGTCATATACCCATGGTAAAGGGCTATGGGTACTATAAAGTATTGTGTGTTAGATCCATCATAGGTAGTGCTCTACCTATTGAGGTATTTAAGCGTACGCTGTCTAATCCTAACAATGGCCACTCCATTGTGCCACTCCTCTACATCATTGTACGAGGTACCAGGATGGAATGTGGAGAGTTTTTCCCCTTTGCACCTAGCAACAACCGGTTGACTAGGAGACGCCGTTGTCAAATACTTAAATATCTCCGATTCCTCCTTCTGAGGGATCATCAACAAAAAACACAAAAAACAGAAAACATGACGTAACAACAAGAATCTAACAATTACTTTATTGTAATATACAACTATACTGTAATATACCACTGTACTGTAATATACCACTATACTGTAATATACTACTGTACTGTAATATACTACTGTACTGTACTGTATGTTATGTTATGTTATCTAACACATTTATGCCTAACTAAATCTTTGTTCGTTGATGGCTCGTCAAAGAGAGGAACCGAAGCGGCTTATATAACTTTGAGAGAAACGTGGCATCGAAAAGCTCTCCACCAGAACAATAATAAGGATTGTTCTAGAAAATTCGAAAAGACCAGCATAGTGCTGCATACAACGATGGTCGTGATACGGCGTTTCAAATGGCCACTGTAACAACAGCACTGAAAGGCTCCATAATACCTTCATAGACAGGGTCCTGCATATACAGGATCTAACACTGTACCACTCATACCACTTATGTTAGATTCGTGTACTTATGTCAGGTAGTCTGTTTACTATGACCATTCACCGAATCACGAAACTGGGCCGTACAGGATTATATTGGACCACACTGGACCACACTGGACCACACTGTAAGTTTCAGGTCCACCAAATTGGTGTTATGTATCAAGGTATATATATATATACGAAGCGTCTCTGCCTGATACTAACAGTGTCCATTGAAAGGACCCACATGTCATTTAACAGTTCTTAAGTGGGGAGATTCGGGATACTCAAATAGTTAACAGCAGAGTCGTCCAGTCAACCGTCGTTCATAGGTGTTTGAGGAAGACTCTCTATATCATAACAAAAGAGGTGACTGTTCTTGGTTGTCGAATCAACCGATACTGTCAAATGCTTTGGGACGGCGTGGATTCATAATACAACTCTGAGTAGTGCCATGACTATAGTGGATCAGAAGTAAATATACTATTGATGATCGTGAAAGCCGTTTTTTTTTTTTGTATCTTTGGGAGGTATTTGGATCACCTGGAGCGTATTTCACATTGAATTTGATGCTGTTTATGCTATTAAAGAAGCATTTCTATTAAGTAACATAACATCACTGAAACCACTGAAACCACTGAAACCACTGAAACCACTTTTCTATCCATGTGCAAGGTAACAAGAAGCCATCTAAGTCTTTATTGTGCTTAGTAAAGACGTGTGTATCTTCTATATGAAGTTGATAGGGGGAGTGGATGGGTCTCCATAAGTGAATACCTTTAATTATGTCTCCAATTTTTCCTCCAAGATACAATACATTCAAGAGAAGGGCATAAAGGTATGTTTGATCTTTGCATTGGAATTGAGTAAATGAGTCAAGGAGTTCTGGATGAGAAGTTGTTCCAATTGGATCGTTTGTTAATGAGTTCTGGATGACATGTTGCACTCATAAAACTCATAACTTTTCAAACTATGTTTTAGTATATATTGATATTCGGGGATATGTAAGTTGTACCTTACAAGACCAAAGAACGAGATATGTCGAAGTGGGAGAAAACTCTTTACCCACTATGTAGAGAGTCAGTCTAAGTCCTCAGTAAACATCGGTACCTTTGCACTGGTCGATATTGGTGGGTCTGGTGTCGGGAGACATCTTGGTATGACCTCCTTTTGGAGGTGTATATTTTTGGAGGTGTTATAGAATAGCAGAAGCGTATCCTTTTATATTGAGGTGAGGCTTCACATGATCAAAGTCACGTCAGTGGCTGTGGCGCTAGAGAGACAGCAAAAGCTGTTTTCTCTGTTAAACATGTGAGATGTGCTGACCCGTGTATGTAGGTAATGTGTTCCCTGAAGTACAACGGAATTGGACAAGCCCCATAAGCTTCCGAGAAATGCATGAGTGCAGGCTAGTATTGTAGCTGGGTCCTGGCGTCAGGTGCAGCCACGTTTGACTTTAGACAAGGTATTACCAAGTCCACACCCAAAAGCAAGGAGTCCAGGAAATCCCAAGTATATATAGAGAGGATTCCGCTCTAGGTTGAGTGGTATCACAAGTAACCAGAATTTCATGGATTTCCTAGTACAGATTAGTAGCACAACCAAGAACCCATGAATGAAGAAAGATACAAACCTTAATGAACTTAAGAATAACAATGTCCAACAAAAACTTTTCACTCAATTCGAGCCTGCACATAACGCTTCTCTAGTCCGCATACAAGATATTTGCAAAGTACTTTGAAGCCGTACATTCTAGGTACTCGTTGACATAAGTGCTTCAACCCGTTGTCTGCGTATCACTGTAGTAGCATTGATTGGGTCTAGTCGAAACTCTAGATGCTTTGTTACTGACTGATATACTCACTAGAAGTGTATAAATTTCAGGAATGTCATGAATATAGAAGTAATAACCAAAGAGTATAGTCCAGTGTAGCATACTGGTTGTAAGAAATGAAGTCCAGTCTCAAAGTCAGTCTCATAGTCACTCAAAGTCAGTCTCATAATTTCAATGTGAGGCTGGATCTGCGGCGCTTTCAGGTGCGCTTTTCGCTGGTCTTTTCGCTGCGCATCGTCAAAAATCGAGTGCGGGGATGGCTGCAAATAATGTAGATGGATCCTGGATAGCGAGGCGCATTCCCCCTCTTTATATACTCGCTCAGCTGCTTTTGTACCACGTTTCATATCTGAAACACCCCCGTCTTGGCACTCGCCACCCATGCACGCCCCCTTTGCCACCCCCTGCCGATGCACTATATAAACCCCCCCTCCCCCCTGCTTCCTGTAACTCACTGGAAAAGAAATTGCTGGATACAGGATAACAAGGAAACTCATTTCAGTTCCGTCCGTTTTTCACCCTTGATTGATACTCCAAGACTTTTGTCCCAAATGTAATACATATAAGGCAATCCTCCTCCAGATTTAAAGTTTCCGAATATTCAATTCTAATAAAAGTTGTGAAACATTACGCCATTTGGTTTGAGCCATTCTGTCTTCTTGGTTCGAAACATTTTGTCGCGCTGGTTTGAAACACGTTGTCACGCTGGTTTGAATAGTTTTGAAAAACACTGCATTTATCCACTTGTCTTTTTGAGAAACAGGAGCCACGGCTGTTGAACGTTAGCATATACCAATTCGTATGCAGGAACCGGTATATAGTTGGACTGCAATAATTCTCTCAATTGCGTGACTTGGGTAACCGGTTCTGACATCTGTCTTATAACTCTATTACTACGTAGAGTAGTGAGTTCGTGATCTCCCTCATCTACATTGTCTTCTCCAAGACAATGATCAGAGCCAGACGACAGCTAGACGAGAGCTAGGCGAAACCCCATAGAGCCGTGGCTCTACCTTTGTTTCTTCTTCAACAATAGCCCAATATTGTTTCATCTGGATAGCTTGGCATGAACATGCCTTACTCGCACATGTACTGGTCTCTTAAGTTCATCAACGTCTTTTGCTCGGGTGGACCTTCTTACTTTTAAGTTAAGAGAAGACCTATGGGTGTTGAACCAAGGTTTCTCTACGGGCCACGTGATTCCCCAACATTCCTAGCTGAGCTGGAATTATCACTTCTACAAATCGTACATACTAAAATCGTACATACTAAAATGGTACGCACCTAAATTAAAAAGTAGTTTGTCGACCAAAAACGTAGATGGTTGCAAATCTGAAAGTGAGCGTATCTCAAAGTGAGCGTATCTCAGTGAGCATATCCAAAGTGAGCATATCTCAAAGTGAGCATATCAGATTCGCAGCCATTTTGTGACAAACTGCGAACTATATAAACCCTGGCTCCCCCCTCCCAAATTTCCCATTCCCCACCGCCACTTTTCCACACAAGAAATAGAAACCAAATAAACAGAAACAACAGAAAACAGAAACCAATAAGATCTAAGAAAAGACCTTATATCAAAAAGACTCTACTTCAAAAAGACTCAAAAAAAATACCCACTTACTTCACCAAATGCATCTCCTCTTTCTATTCCTCCTCTTACTAATTCTTCCTGGAATTACTGGGTTTGGGATCACAATCTCGCTTCTCATAACTTACCTAAACCCCGGAAACTTCTCCCAAAAGAACGAAGAAAGAAACGATATGGAGAATGAGGAAATAAAGAAGCAGAAAAAGAGACCGAAGAAGCAGAAAAAAAGAACGAAGAAGAAGCAGAAACACAATTTCTTACTGACCACTCCGAAACAGACTCGAGGACAACGGGGCCTAACATTTCAAGGATGTTTACAGGCACCTCGGCACTTTGGGTCACAGAAAGGCAGTAAGGCAAGATAGAACATACTTCTAGTATACCTCTTGCATCCAGGAGTCTCATTACATGAACTATGAACCCTGAAAGACAACATAAACACTCGGTCTCATTGACACGATTGATAAATAGCTAATAATAAAAAAGAATTGCACATACTAATAGTAAGATCTACTGTAGCTAGAGCACTACCCATGGTTTATGAAGCCTATGTCGTGATCCACAACGGACATACCGTATTGTTAACTCCAATATATACTAGACCACTATGTAATGCACACTACACACTACACTACCACAGTACAACAGTACAACAGTTCAACAGTCACATGACGTGCGTTCCAATAGCGACTCCATGTTTCCCTGAGACCGCGGTCACTCACGTGACTGAGGTCATGTGAAGGCTCAACCCAATATAAAAGGACAAGCTCGCGCTATTCTGTAACACCGTCCGAAAATATACACCTCCAAAAATATACACCTCCAAAAGGAGGCCATACCAATCTTTCTCCCGACATCAGACCCACCAATATCGACTAGTGCTGAGGTACCGATGTTTACTGAGGATTTGCATTGATTCTTAACACTTCTATGACCTGCACATAGTACATCACTGGCCTGCTTACTACAACAAATCCACGAAGTACATCGCCTCCGTACATGCTAGGTACTTGTTGACATAGTCTCGAGATAGGTAAATAGTGGAGGAGTTATACCTGTTTTTTTCAGGTTTTTTCGGGGGACGTTGTTTCTGGGGACTGGCTGGGATGATGACGCATACAAGCAGCTCAAAAGAGCAGGAAAAAAACAACATCGACGAATATAGTTTCGATTAGGTAGTTAAAGTGCTTAGAAGAATAGTCACTCACCATTAGTCACACACCATTAGTCACACACCATTAGTCACTCACCAGTAGTCACTCACCAGTAGTCACTCACCATTAGTCACACACCATTAGTCACACACCATTAGTCACTCACCAGTAGTCACTCACCAGTAGTCACTCACCATTAGTCACACACCATTAGTCACACACCATTAGTCACTCACCAGTAGTCACTCACCAGTAGTCACTCACCATTAGTCACACACCATTAGTCACACACCATTAGTCACTCACCAGTAGTCACTCACCAGTAGTCACTCACCATTAGTCACACACCATTAGTCACACACCATTAGTCACTCACCAGTAGTCACTCACCAGTAGTCACTCACCATTAGTCACACACCATTAGTCACACACCATTAGTCACTCACCAGTAGTCACTCACCAGTAGTCACTCACCATTAGTCACACACCATTAGTCACACACCATTAGTCACTCACCAGTAGTCACTCACCAGTAGTCACTCACCATTAGTCACACACCATTAGTCACACACCATTAGTCACTCACCAGTAGTCACTCACCAGTAGTAACTCACCATTAGTCACACACCATTAGTCACACACCATTAGTCACTCACCAGTAGTCACTCACCATTAGTCACACACCATTAGTCACACACCATTAGTCACACACCATTAGTCACTCACCATTAGTCACTCACCATTAGTCACTCACCATTAGTCACTCACCATTAGTCACTCACCATTAGTCACTCACCAGTAGTCACTCACCATTAGTCACTAACTATCACTTTTATACCACTGATGTTAAATTCACTGATGCTAGATTCTTGTTGTGACGTTTAGTACTAAGTTATTTAATCTTTTTTTCCTCAGTATTGCTTGAAACAAGGGGGATGCGCTTCCTTATATATTTCGCAGCACGTCTCTCCTGCATGGCTGGTGGCTGTAAATAAACAGGGCGGGGTGGGAAGAGGGAAATCGTTTATAAAAGAAGACCCCCTGCCCCCTTTTTATTTCTTCCTCACTTTTTCTTCCTCACTTTTTCTTCCATAACTCATCAAATTCATTTCCCACTCCTTGTTCCTTTACGATCTACTTCTTTTCTTCAATTATGATTGCTGAAACTGGTATCGATGAAATCAGAACATGTTTATCGAAAGGAAAATGTGTGGATCCCGAGGACGTAGATTCTTGGGAGATCTTTTGTGGGTGTTGACGAAACCCTAAAACATCAGAACTACAACATCCCCAAATGGAACCAAAAATTTTACAATAACTGCTACAGCATAAGCATCAAAAGAATCTAACATGTCACAAATTTGGGTCATACAAAAAATACATACTAACCATGATGAAAGGCTTCTTACTGATTTTCTTACTGATTTTCTTACTGACAATGATGAGGATAAAAAATTTCTATGTCAATATGCTAGTCTAACTTCATCACTAACCATAACTCAACTCTTCCATATATCCACCCTAAATCTCTTATAGATGTTATGGTAGTTGATGATTCCCCGATAGGAGAAACTCGAGTTGCATATATAACGATTCAAGAAAGGGGCCGCTCTGTTTAGGTGGCTGCTAGATATCGGGAAGAGAGGCTTGATAAAAAAAACCTCAATAGGTAGAACACTATCTATGGTGGATCTAACATTCCAGTCTCAAAATCACTCAAGGTCAGTCTGATAAATACATAGTCTCAAGATAGGTAAATACTCGAGGAGTTACACGGGGTTTTTTCTGACTGCTTCTAGTGGGTCTTGTTGTTTCCAGGGATCTCGTTGATTCCGGGGGTCTCGTTGTTTCCGAAGGTCTTGTTGTTTCCGGGGATCTCGTTGATTCCGGGGGTCTCGTTGTTTCCGAAGGTCTTGTTGTTTGCGGGCGTCTCGTTGATTCCGGGGGTCTCGTTGTTTCCGAAGGTCTTGTTGATTCCGGGGGTCTCGTTGTTTCCGAAGGTCTGGTTGATTCAGGGGATCTCATTGATTCCGGGGGACTGGCTGGGATGATGACGCATGCAAGCAGCTCAAAGAGTCTTATATGGGTGTCGCCACGATATTCAGAAGGTACCGTCGAGCAGGACCGCCAGTGCCCATATCCCAAAGTCTTCTGCCTACCCATAATCAGCCTTCATTGACTTATGGCTGCCCGTAATCAGCCACCATTGACTTATTGCTGCACGAAACCATGGGCACTGGCGGTACCGAGTGCCGCATGCCCCACGGTGTTGAAGTCGTACCCTGCATACATCGACCTTGCAGCCCTCACCAAGCGGAACCAACCCCCAGCCACCCAAGGCTATCATGCGGCCGGGTACTCGCTGCCGAAAGCTACTGATATCAGACCAACAATCGTCCGGAAATCATCTACCCCGGAAGCATTTATCCGAAAAGCAGGCTTACCCAACGCTTCTGAAGATCCAGGAAACCTCCATTAGGGAAGAAATCGCCAAGTCGCCAAGTTCGCTAAGAAAATCATGAACCTGGACCAAAAAAGACCCAATCTTGTGCATGAGGACATCGATGAGGTGCCCGACCCCAAGAAAAAAGCATTCTGGGGGTCTCGAAGTAGAGGACTTCTTGAAACGTTCCTCATAGACAGACGATATTATGATTGATTCACTAACACTAGGATTAGGGCCAGAGTTCCAACTTATATGGTTTCGGAACTCTGCTAAACTATCAACATAAAGATACTATGCCGTGAACCTTCACCAGGATATTACAAAGTGAAGTATAGCACACTATCAAAACCACATACAATACAAGCTTCAACAAACACCTTGGCCCAGTACCTGAGACATTAGTACATACAATGTCATGGTATGAAATCGAAGCCAGCGAGGGCTTCTAAAAATTGGAGCACAGTTAGAGCTTATGACAATTGGAGGCCAGCGAGTGCTTATAACAATTGGAGGGCCAGCGAGTGCTTCTGACTGATGGATGCTCTCTTCTGCTAATTCACTAAAAGTATTATAATATACTATTAGCTATACGGAGGAGTAGCTTTCCATGGTCTCTCATACGGGACGACTGTAGATCAATGCAGTCCTGTATAGTCTTGTTCTTGTATGGGTAAGAATGAGGTTGTGGACCAAAAACCAGATTGAGTAGAAACCACGATGCTTGAAATAGCCTAGACTCTCCTTGGCTGCAACTAGATAAACTGTTAGAAGATTCTAGCTTCGAAAAAGTGTGGGTTGTACTGAAAATTCAGCTGAACGGATTGGTAATTAATGTTCAGTACTTTTGGAAATAGAATGCAGTAGGTCAAGATGTCCATTTGGTACTGTGGATCGCCAGTAGTGCATCCAAAGCAGTTGAATAACGAACCAGTCATAATAATGTGGTGTTTAACCATCCAATCATAGAATGCAATCATAGACTGCAATCATATTATTAATCGTCACAGTCTCCTGGGAATATACTCAAATGTACGAACCATTCATAGTATGATCCCACCCAAATCGTTGCATAATGATTAATAGAACTCAGTCACTGAATAAATATATGACTGACTAGTTCATAAAATTGAACTTTTAATGGAGAATTCACTTTTAATGGAGAGTAATCTGACTCGTTCATGAATCTGATGATCATTTTTGGAGAAATTAGGCCGGGGTTGTTTTCGTGGGACTTGTTTTTGCACTCATGAAATACCCATTCTCCTTATCCTGCTGCTTGAACGCCGAGTTGGAGTCAACCAACCGCCGTAGCTTGGACGTCTTGGTTAAGCTATGGATCACGTGGTCCTTGTCCTTAATGGTCTCCCTCAACTGCCAGATCTCCTCCTCCTGGTCCTTGAGCAACTCCTCCACATGAGACGTGGGTTTGAGGGCAGGAAGCTGTGTTTGATGGGCCAATTTGAGCTGCTTTTCAAGATTGCCAATGTAGGTCCGGTACTCTTGCATCTCGTAGTTGACTCTGCTGTAAAATTCCTCCAAGTTAGCCATCATACGCTTGGGCAGCCCATCGATATCAAGGCCCAAGATATCGTTTAATGCGTCGTTCCGGAGCAAGACTGTTTCCGTCCTCTGCAAGTCGTTCAAACGACTGAGATGGGCGATTTTCTCGTTCTGAACGTGGATTTCCGCCCGGAGCTCGGCCACCAACTTATCATCCCTGAAAGAGACGGGAGACCCGTGCAGTTTGGAGGCCTTTAAAGCAGCGATTTCTCGTTGTTGGTTCTCGATAGTCTGCCGAAGCTCGGCGACCATTTTCAGGGAGTCATCATGCACACTGTGCTTATTGTTACTCACAGAGATGACAATATCTTTAGCCCTAGCTGCAAACCGGAGCGTATTGGCGGTTTCTGTGGCCACCTGCTGGTCCAAAGCCGCCAGCTTGGCACCCAAATGCACTGTACACAAGATCAGGATCAACAGAGATCCGGAAAGAGCTGGCTGAAGAAGCCGTGTGAGCTTCAGGTCCCGGTACGGAATGTGCTCCATACTTCCTGCATTTGACGTCGACAAAAGAGAAAGCTTGTTGATGACAGTGGAAAGAGCCAAGAGTGACTTGTTAATAAAAGCACCCTCTTTCCTGCGCTCTGCACTAGACGTGGCCCGCTCAGACCCGGCCAAATCACAGAGCGAAAGCGTGCAATGGGACTCTGCCGACTTCACCCGGTCCACTGTATGCAAGCGGATTTGCATGATGGCATGGGACCTCGAGGACCGGGAATTGAAATCAGTAGCGCTTGTTTTCCGCTTCAAATCTCCGGCTTTTATAAGCTGCAAAAGATGTTCTTTAGACTGAACCTTAGCCGTGGTGATCCCCACAATCTTGGTACCATATTCAGCATCGTCCCGAATTTTGAGTTCAGGATGCGCACCGTTGGCCAAAAGATCGATGATTTTCTCGTTGTAGATCTCCAAGTATGAAACACTCAAATTGTAAGATTTGGAGCCGTGGTCCAGTTCCATTTTCCGGTATATATCATCGATGGCCAAGCGGACAAAGCCAGGATCGTGGTCTTCACCACGCATAGAGTAAGTTTTACCTGAACCGGTCATTCCATACGCAAAAAGCGTACAATTATATGCCTCGTTTAGGAAATTCTCCACCAAGTGGGCACATGCCTTCTCGTACACGTGACCATTGGTCACGTTACATGCAGCAGCAAACACATTATCAAACAGATACGAGGAGCTATCGGCCACATTCGTAATACGATTGGAGAACTCGTCAATGAACCAGTGCAGGCTTCCTTCAAGCAACGGATTGGGCCGGATACTCACACTGATTGTTCCTGTATATGGCTCTGGTCGGAATGTAGGCGTAGACGGCGTGGGAGGGCGGCTTCCAAGGCTGGAGCCGGGTCTGGACCGGGCATATTTCGGCAGTTGCGGTCTAAAACCACGAGATGACCCGGGCCGTTTCATTTCGGCAAAGCTTGTTCGTGTAGAGGGGGTGGACCGGCCACTGGATGATTGAAGGGAAGAACTTGACCGCATCATGCTGGGAATCACGTGATTAGGATGTTCAAGTGGTTTCAGAGAATCAATAAATTAAGATTTCCCTGAAAAAGATTAAGATGTTTCAAGTTCCCTCAGATGTGTTTCAAGTTCCCTCAGATGTGTTTCAAGTTCCCTCGGAAGTGTTTCAAATTGCTTCAAATATGTTTCAGATTCCCCTCGGAATTGTTTAGATGGGCCTCGGAAGTGTTCAGAATAGCCTCGAATATGTTCCAGAGAACCCTCGAAGACGTTTCAGATGCCAAGTTCTGTTGTTGAGAAATTCCGATTTGTATCGATTGTCAATATCGAGGAAGAGTTTTTGGTGATGTTTCAGGATGGTTTCAGGATGGTTAGGAGCGTTGGACGTTTCACAAAAAAAGCGAGTGCACGAGTGACTCCGAAAGACACAGTTTAAATCACACGGATGGATACACTACAGCCTGGAGGAAAGCCTGGTGGTGTCTTGGGCGTGTAGTTAGGTGAAGATTACGGGCTCGCATTCAATAATAATAATGCGGCTGCGGCACGTGATGTAAACAAAGCCACGTGATGTTGAATTGTTTCATCACGTGCCAGAAATCTCGAACTATATGCAGGGACAGACCATCTTTAGCCGTTCCAACCACACACCAGTCTGAGTCAACGCGATAATTGATCAATAAGTCGAATTATTTATGTTGTAAATTTCTGAATGAACTCATTTTTGTACTACAATAGAAGTAGATAGCGTCGTATAGTGGTTGATATGTTCTTGTTAACACGCTAGCACATCCGCAAGTCAGGAAGCACATCCCAAAGTCAGGAAGCAAATCGACGAGGTATTAAATGTCAAGGGCGATGAATTTGTTCGTTGATGGATCCATAGAAAGAGGAAGCAGAGTGATTTATATATAAATTGAAGAGAAACTTGTCATAGAAAAACTCTTCACCAGAACAATCACCACTATTGTTATAGCTTTTTTAAAACAGACCATCATAGTACCTCGTACATCGATGGCCGATGGCCGTGATACGGCATTTGCAATAGTCCGTGTTAGGATCGGGAAGTGAGACTTCATAATACCTCCATAGGTATGCATGTTGGAAAAAAAAAAAAACTTAGCGTTCTGTTCCAAGATTAGAATTAGAGAGCTCAGCCTTTTGTATGTTCAAATTGGGTACTGCCAAGTTTGGTGCACTAGTGTAGGACCATTTTGGTGTGGATGGAACTTTGGTGGATGGAACTTTGGTGGATGGAATTTGCAGGAGATATGTGCATTATGATTCCTCAATTTTTCCTCCTGCTTTCTGGTACTGTTGCTGTCGAATTTCGGGTACGAAAAAGCAGAACGGACGTCAGACGACTGAGACTGGACTGAAAGAGGAGCCGAGGAGCCGAAGAGAGAAGCAGAAGGGAAGGAAAGAAGGAGATGAGGATGGTGGAAAAAGCAGAGAGTGGAGGAACCGAAGAGAGAAGCAGAAGGAAGGAAAGAAGCAGAAGGGAAGGAAAGAAGGAGAGGAGGATGGTGGAGAACAAGCAGAGAGTGGAGGAGAAAACGGAAGGGACCTATGGTTGATCGGACACAAACAAATAAATCACTACTGACTCTAAGTATAATAATTGTACCATACTTGTCTCTAAGTTTGCCATAATTGTCTCACTAACTTTGCCATAATTGTCTCACTAACTTTACCATAATTGTCTCTCCATAATCGCCATAATACTATACATGAGCTAATTCGTATTATCTTAATCATGATTGGTCAGTATTAAATTACCAATATGTATGATTATGTATGATTATGTATTGGTCACTATTGAAATACCAACACGTATGATTATTTATTGGTGACTCTTGAATTATTGTAGCACCTGGGAAAATGAGGTGCATACAAGGAGGTGTTTTTCTGTGTTTTATCAATCAAGTAGAACCAGAACTTTGGTGAACCAGCAGCCTGGTACATTTCGTGGCGTAAATGTGCATATATATGGAGGACTATACATTATTTCAATACAAAGTTTCTTGGAATGGACATGGACGTACGTGACAAGGTTCTTTGAGCATATGGTCAATAATGAGCTTTCTCAAGTCCCAACTCCACCATACCCTTCTGAAAATTCCGTCCAAAGTCATTCTTTATACCCCAAAATTTTTAAGCCACCCACTATAAGTGATCCTAAAACATTCACTTTGAAAAAATTGTGATGGTAAAAATTTAAATAGAAAAGTATATAGACGTGTTTATTATGATTGGATGCAGGAATGGCTAGAGAAACGACTGGAGAAATGACTGGAGAGATGACTGGAGAGATGACTGGAGAGATGACTGGAGAAATGACTGGAGAGATGACTGGAGAAATGACTGGAGAAATTGCTAAAAAAATGACTGGAGAAATGACGGGACAAATGACGGGACAAATGACGGGACAAATGACGGGACAAATGGATGGAGAAATGACGGGAAAAATGACGGGACAAATGGCTGGAACCTATTATTCCCTCTTCGCTGCAAAAAAATACCAGGGAATCACCCCACCATACATGCCCGGTTGGTCACGTCCCTGTCGTACTTATGATTCCAGTTCTTATACTTAAAGTAAAGAAGCAGGGTCAGCAGTTTGAGCGTGTTGACGGCCAAAATGGCACTGCGAATATCGGTGAACTGAATGCTCACGCTCAACTTCGTGGAGATCACAGGACTCACCTCCACAATACCACCAAACTGTACGAAATCCCACTTCATGGCTTCCAAATTAAGGTCCTTTGAGAAGTTGTCTGCTGCATTGGGGTACCGGCGTTTGGACCCATGTTCTTTTTTTTTGTGGGCTATAGGTTTACTTAAGACCACCACACGAGACGCTCCACACAGCTCAATCTCCTCCCGGATATATGGGGCAAGCGGTACAGATTTCCGGATGGAATTGTACCAAGAAACAGTTAAAACCCGTCCATGGACACTCAACTCTATACTCTGGCTGCTTCGGTAGAATTTGTCTGCACTGTCAGCATTAATAAAGTGCACCTCTAAAAGTGGGGCTTTGGCCCGGTGAAACACGATTTTCTCTAACGCTCCTCCGGAAATTGCAGCTATCAACGAAGCAGGGCTCGTGTGTCGGGACATACCTTCAATAGCCAACACTCTGGGATTGTTCAGTGGCCTGAAGCGAGGTGTTTCGGTCGTTAACACTGAAGGTACCAGATGTAATGACCGCAACAGCTTACAAGAAAAGGATTTGGAGAGCTTGGAAATGCCCCCAGCTCCATCGAGCGTCATACACTTATCGGCAGCAAGGGTGGTGTCCAGGGTTCGTTCCCGGACCCGGAGCATCTGGTCACAAAGGAACTTCCGGACAATGGTACGCTTTCGGAGATTTCCGGAAGCATCTGCAGCCTGTATAGGGTAGCCATTAAGTTGGAGGCCAGTCGGCTGAAAGGTATCTGGCCACAGGGACTCTTGGGAAAGTGTACGAGAAAACATAGCAAATGGTAGCCAATGGATATTTGCACCCACTTCGCAGCAGCATATATGGTCCGCGCGGTGCACGGGTGTACTGGCAGAATAAAGTATGAGCCGCCTAACATCACCAAAAAAGGACAGATTCGAAGTTTTGGACTACGATTTTTTGGGGATTTGGTGAAGTTAATTAATTGATGACTGGATGCAAATTTTTAGTCATGTAAAATTGATTATTGGAATGAGTAATACATGATTAATTTGAGTGCGAATAGCAGTACTATTAGACATTTCTAGTTTCCCAAAACAAAAAACGCATTTACTCTGATATTTATATTTAAAACACGTTTGAGGGTTTTTCTTGGGCAAATATGTTTGTAGGTGCTTTTCCAATGATATAAACCTTTTTTTCCAGGATTTCAGACTTCTTATAGCCAGTCCTGTTAAGTTTCAGACTTACTTTTATTGATTGTGCCTTGGGTCCAGTCCACCCCATCACTTGACCCTACGGAAGAACTCCTGTTCGGATTGGACCTGCTTATATTGCTGGACGTTTTGCACCTTGAGGAATTTGGAACATTCTGTCTGCGTCAATTGGCCTTTTTGTCAAGGTCAAGGTCAAAACCTGACCCAAATTCCAGGTCAAAATGAGCCAGGTCAAAATGGACAAGGTCAAGGACAAGGTCAGGCTCCAGGTCAAGGACAAGGACAGGCTCCAGGACAAGGACAAGGTCAGGCTCCAGGACAAGGACAAAGTCAAGGACAAGGACAGGCCCCAGGACAGGCCCCAGGACAGGTTCAGGCCCCAGGACAAGGTCAAGGCCATAACCATGGTCACAACCTGACCCAAATTCAAGGTCAAGGTCAGAACCTGACCCAAAGTCAAAATGGACAGGGACAAGGTCAAGGACCAAACCAGACCCAACTCCCAAGGCACAATCAATAAAAGTAAGTCTGAAACTTAACAAGTCCACGTTCTAGATGGTACTTCTTAGATCCAGTCTCACTCCACTCTTGCCGTTGCAATGAACAGATTGGGCGGTAGATCCAACACTGGAGAAGGTGCAGAGGATACTGCTAGAACTCGGGTCAATGTTAATGGAGACACCATGCGTTCTGACATCAAGCAAATTGCCTTGGATAGATTCTGTTAGACCCACCATGGGTAGTGTACTACCCATGTGGATGCTGAAAGCCTACACTGGTCGATCAGATGTTGAGCGGCCTTCGGCCCTCAATACGACCTCTATTCCTCTATGCCGGCCCAGTCTATATAAGGTGCGATGGTTCCTCCTTGAGGAATCATCGACGAATAAACATACAAAACGCACTAAAACAGAGTACTGGACGTAACCAGAATCTAACAGATTCCGTGTGACTTCTTACAACCTTGATGATGCCGATGAACTGCTAATCAAGATGGCTCAAGGTGCCAAGCCTGGCGGAGGTTAAAGGTAAGATTTTCCGGCTCACCTTGACTTTTTCTTCACCTTGACTTTTTCTTCACCTTGACTTTTTCTTCACCTTGACTTTTTCTTCATGTGGACGTTCACCCCTTTGGTTACCCAACATGGCACTCCAATATTGTGGAAATCAAAGGAACAAAGCCCAAACACGACAAGCACCTTCGACGCGGAGTATATGGCACTAAGTGCAACCGTGGAAGAATTCATATGGACCGCGAACCTATTCCACGAGTTCGGCGTTGTTACGGTGTGAATTTCCAAGCTTGTAGAGGAGAAGAATGGAGTGGTACTAACAGTGAATGGGACTGGTAGTGCACAGAGCAAGAACAGACATCTTTGACAGGCTAGAGTGAAGAAGGGAGCCACCGACATTGGATACGTGCCTCCTGAGGACAATGTTGCTGATGCACTTACCAAGCCATTACAATCAAACGCTTCTATAAGCACTTGCCTTCACTGGGATTCCAGAAGAGCCACCACATACGGACCCTCACAATCCAAAGATACAATGACGAATCAAGAAACTTAAGTGTCATGATTCAAGGGAGGATCAACGAGTACAGTGTTTTTCAAAAGCATTCAAATCAGCGCGACAAAATGCTTCGAACCAAGACCTTGTTTCGAACCTAGACCTTGTTTCGAACCAAGAAGAAAACCTTTTTCGAACCAAGAAGACAACCTTTTTCGAACCAAGAAGACAACCTTTTTCAAACCAAGAAGAAAACCTTTTTCAAACCAAGAAGAAAAAATGTTTCGTATCCCTTCGCACACACAATCTTCAAACCAAATGGCGTAATGTTTCACACCAACTTTTATTTGAATTCAATATTCTGAAATCTGAAATCTGGACGATTGCCTCATATGGTACTAAATTTGGGACAACCGTCTTGCAGTATTAATCAAGGCTGAAAAACGGACGGACTAAACTGAACTGAACTGAACTGGTTTCCTTGTTATCTTGTGTACAACAACTTGTCCATTTGGTCTGAAAGACTGTGCGAAGGGGTACGAAACAGTTGAATCATTGGTTTGTTTCATTTTGCTAGCATGGTTTGAATCGTTTTGCCGCGCTGCTTTGAATCGTTTTGAAAAACACTGTGCCTAGCATGTACGGAGCCAGAGTACTTCGTAGACGTGTTTTAAGCACATCAGTAATGTGCTATGTGCAGGTTACTAACGGGTTGAAAAAACAGTCCAGGTCCTCAGTAGACATCAGTACGTCTACACTAGTAAATATTGGTGGGCCTGGTGTTGGGAGACCTCTTGGTATGTCCTCCCTCAGTTGAGATATATTTCGGATAATGTCATAGAATTGTAAGAACTTAACAGTAGCAGGACCTGTTAGTCTTATGATGGACGTCTTCCTTACGTCCTATAGTTTATCATGGTATGTATTGAACCTAGAATTGACGAGGAACTCCCTGGTTAATCCAAGGGAGGAAAACCTCACTGTTATATACACTGGTTGTATGCAACCCTGTATATACATGAAACATCTGCACGTTATATGCAAGTGTTACCCGACCGGGATACCTTGCATCTCAGTATCCTTGTGAAATCGTTTCCTGACAAGAATAGCGGGAGCTTGTGCTTTTATATTGGGGTGAACCTTCACACGACCACAGTCACGTGAGTGGCCGCGGTCTCAGGGAAACATACCTTTCACCCGCCTCGCACCGTCTAATTTACTTTGGTCTTGTAAGGTACAACTCACGTATCCCTGTATATCAATACATATACTAAATCTTAGGGGTGTACGGTATGCACACCTATTATATTTGGAGCACGTGTTTCACCAATGGAATAAGGCGTTAACTCTCATCCTTCAACTGAAATGTGCATTTGTTGTGTGTGGTCCGATACACGTAGGATATGAGTCCTGGATTGAGTGTCGCCTTACATGGACTGGCCTTACAATAAAGTCATACTAGAAAAGCCAACATCTGACTAACCAATTGAGCAATATTAAAGTCTGGTTTTCAATGAATATGTTTTGATAGTTGGGACTACCGTAGTTGGTGCAAATAATGAGTGGAAGTGCAGGGCTCTTCGAAGTGATATCGTGTTCTTACTATCACTTTCATTAAGCAGGCTGAGCAGGATTTGCAGTCACATCTTGAGATTATTATGGGCTTTTCGTTGTAACAAAAAAACACTACTGTGTATTACTGTGTATTACTGTGTATTACTGTATTACTGTGTATTACTGTGTATTACTGTGTATTACTGTGTATTACTGTGTATTACTGTATTACTGTATTACTGTGTATTACTGTGTATTACTGTGTATTACTGTAGTGTATCAGTATATAGTGTGTATATAGTCCAAGATATGTCTAGCTCTAAGATAGTAAAAAACATCTATAGTATGAATGTAGCCTCACCTCCTCTATGATATTTTAACTCTAGTTTAGTTAGCAGTATGGTATATAGGCCTAGCATACATTAGGTAGTCATTTGCCTGTTGAAAAAACAGCTCTTGCTGTTGACAGTCTTGCCTTAACTCTCTAATATGTTGGAATTGTTATGACGGTGGTCTCCAATAATTCTCTTGGGTATTGTGCTTCAGGGTGCATCATAGATCACTTATATTCTTTATCTAAACTAGATATCAGTGACCTGTTCTCACAATTGATACCGCTCAAACCTGAGCGGCATCCTCTCTATATATACAGTCGGTCCCGGGGACTCCCACATCCGACACCGGCATCTCGTAAGTGGCTACGCATGATGAGTGTACGTCGTCGTCGTGCACATATCCCTGTTTCATCTGCACCATGTATCTCTGAAACCTGTGGGACTACTCCACCTCATCTCCAACCCTGTGTATTGTGGTGGACCTGCAGGCACCATGTTTCCCCGTTGCCCGCACTCACAGGCTGACACATATCGCATGTCCCACAAGTTCAACACCTGGTGTGTCTCTAGCTCCGCAGCCAATCACGTGACTTTGGTCATATGAAGGCTCACCCTAATATAAAAGGAGAAGCTCCCGCTATTTTATAACACTGCCAAATACATATATATATATCAGTTGAGGGATGAGATACCGAGATGTCTCCCAAAACCAGACCCACCAAGATTGCTTAGTGGAGAGGTACTGATGTCTACTGAGGACTTGGATAATTTCTCAACATGATGTGTTGGAAAATAACACCGACTAAGAATCCTTAAAAAACTCCATAAGGATTTGTCCGATAGCAACAAGCTATATGTGCCGATGAAGGAGGCGTTGGAACGGTTTTTCTGCATTCATGGGATAACATATCTATTCAGATTTGCCTTTCAGATTTGCCTGACGGACTCGCCTGTTTGCCAGACCGTCTGGACCTACTTCTACGATTTCTCAAACAATACGGTGTATACTTCCGACGATCCCAGTTCCCACTCCTGGCCTGAGATGCCTATGACCGGTGTGTATTTCGCCTTATAAGTACGCCTTCTCCCCATCGCCCAAACCATGCACCAATTTTTTGGTCGCTGTCTCTTCAGTTCCAGTTTTTGTTCATCCCACTGCTTCCCTTACTGCCACTGCTTCCCTCAACTGCTCCAGTTATTACCCCAGCAGCTCATATACTAATCTCTAGGCTTGTGGAGCATTGTACGGATATTTTCCCAGACCTCGGTTGTTAGACCAGCCGAGGACCAACGGAGGATCCGAGAATGAACCGAGGATCAACCCAACATCAACCGAGGATCAACCCAACATCAACCGAGGATCAACCCAACATCAACCGAGGATCACCCAACATCAACCGAGGATCAATGAAGGCCAACCCCCGCATATATAAGGAGGCCTTCGCCACATCTTCTATTAGTGAACGAATCGAATATCTCTACTGAGGGAGACATACCAAGATGCCTCCCAAATCCTGACCCACCAACACTCCTCGCACCGACAATGAGGTCAATGTCCTACAGTAAGACGGGACCTCTGGATCTTGAACCATGGTTACTCTACGGGCCACCTGATTCCGCAGCATTCCTAGCTGAGCTGGAATTATCACTTCTACATGCTGAGTGAAGAGTTTTCAACCACTTCGACATATCTCACACTCTGGTCTTTTAAGGTACAGCTTACATATTCCTGTATATCAATATATACTAAAACATAGGTGGAAAGTGGTCGTAAGCCGGACCGTTACAGTTTACGCGAAAGATTAAGGTGCGCCTATCTGCAGGATTTTGCACCCAATTCACCTTTTCTATATCTTTCGTCAGACATATCGAGAACCCTTACCAAATCGTTTTATCCGTCTCTTTTCAATATTCTCCTAGTTCAGGTTCTGCTAGTCCATTTTGTGTTTTTAGGTGAAATGTACATATGGCCTGGGATTCCGTTTAACATCGGCATACCACAAATCACAAATCGACCTTGCAAGTCACGAGAAAAAAAAAAAAGTAGTCCGTTGAAATCCTGTCCGACATGATCAAAATTTCAAAAATCTCGTATTCAAGCCTAAATTTATTATTGCATCTGCTAAGGCATGCTTTTTCTCTGGCCATTTTTAAGTATCTGACGGTTCTTTTTCGCGCTGCATTTCTTGCCTACAAGTAAAAATGTACGTTATAAGATTTCATGTATGCCATTTGAGATTCTAGTATTTTTTTCTTTTTCGTGTGAGTTTTAGTCTGTCTTTTTTCTGTCTTCTTTCTGTCTTCTTTCTGTCTTCTTTCTGTCTTCTTTCTGTCTTTTTTCTGTCTTTTTTCTGTCTTTTTTCTGTCTTTTTTCTGTCAGTTTTTTTAGTCAACACGTAACAAGAGATTTGTACTCTGCCCATACCAGAATTCGAGTTTGTAGTCGGCTGTTGCACTATATAAGCCGCGTCATTCCCACACTTTTCATTCTCCACCTCTTTCATCCTTTACCTGACACAACTCAGACTCAGACTAAACTCACTCAACTCAGGCACTCTTACTTTAATATTCAGAATATCAGACTCAGACCATCAGAGTATCATATTTTTATACACAGATTTAAATTCAGACTCAGACTCAGACTCACACTCAAACTCACACTCAGACTGACTTAGACTGACTCAGACTATCACACTAGCAGAGTTTCGGACACTCAGAGTCCAAGTCTCACATCCCAACTCCCGGACTCCAACTCTAGAACTTCAACTCTCGGACCCTAACTCATACTGTCAAAAAACCCTCAGCCTCAGACACTTTCATACGTTTATCTTCGCACTCCTTTTTTTTGCTATGAAACCTCCTAACACACCCAGCTTATTTGACCAACTCTCCAACTGTGATTCCCCAATAGGGACAGATTTCTCATCCATCTTCCCATCTCTGACATTTCTGACATTTCTGGCATCTCTGGAACCTTTAGTATTGACTCCCTGGAAACTCAAGGAGTGGAAACCATCTAAACCGGTTTCTGACCTTAATGATGGCCACAAGGCATGTCCCTTGGGCTGGAAAACTGTACAGCTTTCCCCTCTAGTCCTGGTTTTTTTGCCAGCCGAATTTGACCCTGGTAACTTCGACCCAGCAATGCTTGAGTGTACAGAACAGACAAAAAATTCAGAAGAAACCGAAGATTCAGACGGGACAGGAGAGAGAGACAAGACAGGAGAGACAGACGAGACAGACGAGACAGACGAGACAGACGAGACAGACGAGACAGACGAGACAGACACGACAGACGAGACAGACGAGACAGACAATACACAACATTCGGAGACTCAAAACTTATCTCTTGATATGACCACTTTGACCGGCTTCTTTAACCACACCAATCTCTCAAAACCTCACTCGAGAGTGCACTCAGGGTTCCTAACCAGTCTCCAATCAATAATGGGAGAACCAAACCTGGATCTGGATCTGAACTTAGACCTGGAGTTCATGGCCTTCCAAAAGAGTAGATTGGTTTCGAACCTGGCCATGCTGGCCATGAATATACTTTGCAGAAGCTCTTCCCTGAGACGTCGGGTAACCAATCACCATGTTATTTCAATGCCCTGGAGGTTTTCAAAGTGTCGTACTAGACTCAGGGCTCCTCCAACCTCTCACTCTAAGCTGGGGGCTCCTCCAAAGCCTCACTCTAAGATGGGGGCTCCTCCAAAGTCTCACTCTAAGCGGGGGGCTCCTCCAGAATCTCACTCTAAGTTAGGAGACTCTCAAAAATCACACATCAAACTCGGGGATCCTCCAATGGCTCATACCAAATTTTGGCAATTTCCAGAATCTGATTCCAGACTTGGGGATCCTCAAAAACCTCACTCTAGACTCGGAGAATCTCAAAAGACACACTCTGGTCTCGGGGACCCTTTAAAACTGACTGATACTACTAATAGACTGACTTGAGATTTGTGGACCCCACTGTGACTTCAAGTAGCTCAAGCTAAAGCTACGAGAGGCAATAAGTATATATTTAATAAACAAAAAAGACAAAAAAGACTAAAAAGACTAAAAAGACTAAAAAGACTAAAAAGACTAAAAAGACAAAACAAAAAACAAAAAACAAAAAACAAAAAACAAAAAACAAAAAACAAAAAACAAAAAACGGTAAAACACATACTAAAGAGACTTTATAGTACTCTTATGTCTTATGTTCTTTAATAACGAATGTCAGCCTAGACTTGTATTCGTTGATTGTCCCTTAAGAAGACGAGGAACCCAGGCGGTTTATATAACTTGAGAGAAAACGTGGCATTCGAAAAACTCTCTTGTAGAACATTGATAATGATTGTTCTGGCATATTCGAAAAGAGCATCAAGGTAGGGGTACTTTGTACGTTGATTGCCGGGGGCCAGGAGCGGCGTTTTCAATATTCATTGTTAGGATCGAACATCGTAGGCTTCAAAATGTTGAGCGTTTCCATAAACCGTCGTATAGTCGGGAAGTGTTATGACGTTGGCCTCCACTAACTCTCCAGTATGGTGCTTCAATGCTCATTCTAGATCGCTTGTGTACTTTCCAAACTAGATTTCCGTGATCTCTTCTCACAATTGATACCCTTTCAAACATGACCGGGATCCCAAATATATATAGTTCTCCTTAGAATGCATTCCTGCATTCAATCCGGAGCTGATCCCGTTCCGGAGCCCCAATCGGAACCATTCCGTTTGTGCCGGCTGTTTCTATTCTTGGAATCCCGTTCTCGGGCCTTCAACCTCATTCCTTATACACATGATGCAGCCCTTGGGTTCAACATCGTACATCGGATGCACCTTCCGGAACGTCATATAGTGTCATGCATGTTTAGTAATATACTCATCATGCACACTGCCTGGTTTCGCGTGCACACTTTATTCGTACACCCCTAAGAGCCTGGCCCATCTGCCCAACTCAGTGTTTTCACTCTGTACTGCAGTTAGTATTAGTCATCGTGTCCGGCACACACAATGGTTGTCACGGCTCACAAGTTCAACACAAAATACCCCTATTCGTAGTGTACTGCATATAGTGGGCTGAATATGTACGATATTATATGTTACACAGGTAACAAATACCAATACGTATAGTCGTTGTGTATCTTCCGTATCATTGTCCCATGTGTTCATCTGCCAACCCTTACTCAGAAGGAAAAAAAAACTTGTCACGGGCAACTCAGTCTTGCGGTCATAAGGCCCGTGCACCCCTAAGAGGTGAAGTTCCACCCTCATATAAAGTGAATATGCTTTCTTGCTGGTACTCATGTGGAGCTTTTTTTTCTTTGTCAAGGCAACAGTAGAAATTTTTGTTACTGATCACTTTTTTTTCATTATTCCAACTCAAACAATTTTGCCATATATTAACCCAGTCCATCCAAGTCGTTGTGAGTCTGTAATTTCCAGATAAACGGTGAAGGTAGAAAGGCGTGATCCGATCCTGTTTGTTTTGGAGAGCCACAAAATTGATCTGTGGAGGCGTAGCGTGTGAATCATAGTTCGTCACTAGTGTCCCATCAGTCAGGTCATTGGGTTGCATGTTTGTGATGTATCGTTGTGGACTAGCTATGAGTCTTAGCCTGTTGCTCGTGCGATCGGTCATGTAGACATCCCCGGTGTGGGCGAATAAGGTATCTTCACCAATTTTGTGAAGTGCATTCATACTAACTGCATTGACGTTGAGCGTTGGTGCCCAGTAACATGGTATCTCCTGATTTCCTATACGGATGGAACCTCGGCCTTGAGTAGGGTGTGTCTTGCCGCCACTGTCGGTAAGGATGAGGTCAAGCGATGGTTGGAAATGTGCAATAAGTGAGATGTCGCGTGCTACAGTAACGTCAGCACCGGTGTGTAGGATAAATTCATGATGAGTGTCGGTGTCCGATAATTGGTCATCAACAGTGCATTTCCTATTGAAAAGTTCGATCATACAACCAATCAGCGGGGTAGTTCTCACATGTACGATCATGTGTACGCGGTGGTCACGTCTTGTAAGCCCCTTCCCGCTTTATTTGAGGAGGTTGAGGCTGCATTGGGCTGCTGGTGCCGAGCGCTTATCGTCGAAGACAGTTTCGTAATCCTTCATGGTGTACGAAGCCAAATTCTTTCGGTGGCTTTTGGGATCAAAATTTGGACAACCTTTGGGTTCATGGCCTGCAGTGATGCAATTTTCGCAGATGCCCCCCTTGCGAAGCTTCTGCAAGACTTGCGTACCCCAGTACGTTATGACCTTCAAACTAAGGAGTGGGTCTAGGGCGACGTCGGACCGTATCGCGTGGATACCGTGATAACTTGTGGATGCCAGCTCTGAATAGGGGTAGATGTTGGCGAAATCTTCGGCTCCAGCACGATCCTTTAACATTTCCAATAGTTTGGGGTACACTTCGTCGGGTACACCGAGGGACGCTGGAGATTTCCGTTGGGTTTCCCAGGCGGCGATCTGTGGGAAAGCCTCTGCAGCGAACAGATCAATGATCTCCCGCATGTCTCCGTCGTCGACGTCGATTTGCGAGCTTCTCAACCAGAGATCGAGGTGCTTCGATGTTGCAGGGGGAAATAAGGCGGTGAGGCCTTCCAATTCGGAGTCCAGTTTCCGGTTGTACATCAACTCGAATTTATCAGAGCATTTGACTCTTAATCTTTCAACCTATGTTTCAGTACATGTATTGATATACAGGGATATGTAAGTTGTACCTTACAAGACCAAAGTAGATCGGAGGGTGCGAGGGTGGTGAAGACATTTCTCCCACTAGGGACCTGCACACGGTACATCTCTGGTCTGCATCTAACACATCCACGAAGTACTCTGACTCCGTACACGCTAGGTACTTGTTGACAGTAATTCCTTGTGAATCTGTAGTTCCTTGTGAATCTGTAATTCCTTGTGCGTACTACCTATGGTGGATCTAATAGTCTAGTCATGCTAGTCTAGTCATGCTAGTCTAGTCATACTAGTCATACTAGTCATATTATACTTCAACTATAGTAAGTCATAGTCATACTCTATAGGCTTAGACCTATGCTTCCACTATAGCCATATTCATAGTACTTGTGAGTCTGGGAGTCTGGGAGTCTGGCAGTCTGGGAGTCTGGGAGTCTGGGAGTCTGTGAGTCTGTGAGTCTTTGTAGAACAAAATCAGATAGGTTTAACTTAATTAGGATAACAGGATTTTAGGGTCGTTTTGAAAAAAATTATTTGGACCCTTGGTTAGGGTTGGCATATGTACAGTGTTTTTCCAAACTATTCAAACTAGCGCGACACATTGATTCAAACCAATAAGACAGAATGGATCAAACCAACTTTTATTAGAATTCAATATTCTGTAATCTTAAATCTGGAGGAATGCCTCTTTTATACTACATTTGGGAGTCTTGCAATACCAATCAACGGTGAAATACGGACGGAACTGAACTGGTTTCATTATTATCCACTATACATCAACTTGTCCATATAGTTTGAAACATTATGCGAAGGGGTACACAGTCTTTCAAACCAAATGGACAAGTTGTTGTACACAGGATAACAAGGAAACCAGTTCAGTTCCGTCAGTTTTTCGCCCTTGATTAATACTACAAGACTCCCAAATGCAGTACATATGAGGCAATCGTCCAGATTTAAGATTTCAGAATATTGAATTCGAATAAAAGTTGGTGTGGAACATGTTGGAACACGCGACATGTGACTGATGAACTTGAGACCAGTACATGTGCGCGTACTGCATGCTCATGCCAAGCTATCCAGATGAAACAATGTTGGGTATTGTTGAAGAAGAGACAAAGGTAGAGCTAGGGCTCTATGGGCTCCGTCTAGCTCTGTCTAGCTCTGTCTAGCTCTGTCTAGCTCTGTCTAGCTCTGTCTAGCTCTGTCTAGCTCTGTCTAGCTCTGTCTAGCTCTGTCTAGCTCTGTCTAGCTCTGTCTAGCTCTGTCTAGCTCTGTCTAGCTCTGTCTAGCTCTGTCTAGCTCTGTCTAGCTCTGTCTAGCTCTGTCTAGCTCTGTCTAGCTCTGTCTAGCTCTGTCTAGCTCTGTCTAGCTCTGTCTAGCTCTGTCTAGCTCTGTCTAGCTCTGTCTAGCTCTGTCTAGCTCTGTCTAGCTCTGTCTAGCTCTGTCTAGCTCTGTCTAGCTCTGTCTAGCTCTGTCTAGCTCTGTCTAGCTCTGTCTAGCTCTGTCTAGCTCTGTCTAGCTCTGTCTAGCTCTGTCTAGCTCTGTCTAGCTCTGTCTAGCTCTGTCTAGCTCTGTCTAGCTCTGTCTAGCTCTGTCTAGCTCTGTCTAGCTCTGTCTAGCTCTGTCTAGCTCTGTCTAGCTCTGTCTAGCTCTGTCTAGCTCTGTCTAGCTCTGTCTAGCTCTGTCTAGCTCTGTCTAGCTCTGTCTAGCTCTGTCTAGCTCTGTCTAGCTCTGTCTAGCTCTGTCTAGCTCTGTCTAGCTCCGTCTAGCTCCGTCTAACTCTGAGCATTTTTTGGAGAAGACAATATAGATGAGGGCGTTTGACGAAGGAGAGAGATCGTTTGGGAGCCCCCAGGAATAATTATATAAAGCAAGGACCCTGCTCAGTATTGAGCGGCATCAATTGTGAAACAGAGATCACGAACTCACTACTTTACATAGCAATAGAGTTACAAGACAGATGACAGAACTGATCAGCCAAGTTGCTCATTTGAGAGAGTTATTGCAGTCCAACTATATACCGGTTCCTGTATACCAATTGGTATATGCTAACGTTCAATAGAACATTACGCCATTTGGTTTGAACCATTCTGTCTTCTTGGTTCGAAACATTTTGTCATGCTGGTTTGAAACATTTTGTCGCACTGGTTTGAATAGGTTTGAAAGACACTGTACATATGTGGTCGCACCAGGCAAGGCTCCAAGTTCTTGTTCACCACGTAGCCACTCTGTGCAACACCAACACCACCGTCAACCTCCTCTCCAATCTTCGAGCTCACAGTAGTAAACTTTTTTTTTATTCGTTGAATTCTTCAGCAATTACAGTGTCGTAGTGATCCTCCAAGACTCGTTGACCTCGTTGATGAACTCGACCATTTCTTCCTTATCATCACCTTCCAACATTTCAACGTTTCCTTGACCGGTCAAACATTGCTTCAAGGCAGACTCCATGTTCTCTAAAGAGTTTCTAGCCTCGATTTTAGCCGTGATTTCAAGATCATATGTTGTACAGGTGACACATTAATACATCAGACAAAAACACATATTAATACATCAGACAAAAACACACACCAATACATCAGACAAAAACACACACCAATACATCAGACAAAAACACACACCAATACATCAGACAAAAACACATACCAATACATCACACAATAACACATACCAATACATCACACAAAAACACATATTAATATTCGAGACACAAATTATATAATGGTACTAGAACCAGTAGAGCCAATTTATTAGTATGGAGACAATTTCTTCCTGTCATGGCGTCATGAAATAACCATTGTTAGTCTTATACAGTGTAGGCTCAAATAGCTCAATAGATAAAGCACTACCTATGGTGGGTCTAACACTATATACTGTATAGTGCTACATACTATACAATATGGTGACGTTTAGTGCTTTGCGCAGCTATGAGCTATAATTTTGTTGGCGAAACTGTAATAAGACCAAGTCATACTTGTTGAGGATAGGATCAAAGTCTAATCCGGAAGTAGTATTAAAGAGTAACAAACTCAAAGGATATCATGGGTCATGGGAGAATACTATAGTGGTCAGCGCTGGCTAAGGAAGATGATATACGTTGACCAGTGCTCATAACCATAAATGTTGACCAGTGCTCATAACAATATATGTTGACCAGTGCTCACAACCATATACTATAATGGTCAACACTGGCTAGAGAAGATGATATACGTTGACCAGTGCTCATAACCATAAATGTTGATCAGTGCTCACAACCATATACTATAATGGTCAACACTGGCTAGAGAAGATGATATACGTTGACCAGTGCTCATAACCATATACTATAATGGTCAGCACTGGCTAGAGAAGATGATATACGTTGACCAGTGCTCATAACCATATATGTTGACCAGTGCTCATAATCATATACTATAATGGTCAACACTGGCTAGAGAAGATGATATACGTTGACCAGTGCTCATAACCATATATGTTGACCAGTGCTCATAATCATATATGTTGACCAGTGCTCATAATCATATACTATAATGGTCAACACTGGCTAGAGAAGATGAGATACGTTGACCAGTGCTCATAATCATATACTATAATGGTCAACGCTGGCTAGAGAAGATGATATACAGGTATCTCGGTGCTCATAACCATATATGTTGACCAGTGCTCACAACCATATACTATAATGGTCAGCACTGGCTAGAGAAGATGATATACGTTGACCAGTGCTCATAACCATATATGTTGACCAGTGCTCACAACCATATACTATAATGGTCAGCACTGGCTAGAGAAGATGATATACGTTGACCAGTGCTCATAACCATATATGTTGACCAGTGCTCATAATCATATATGTTGACCAGTGCTCATAATCATATGTTGACCAGTGCTCACAACCATATACTATAATGGTCAGCACTGGCTAGAGAAGATGATATACAGGTATCCCGGTGCTCATAACCATATACGTTGACCAGTGCGCATAACCATAAATGTTGACCAGTGCGCATAACCACAAAGAGTGATGACGTTTGTTAGATTCCTATAAACTCAACCTGGGGTCGCCGTGGCAGATTTACTTATCGGTTAAGCAGTAAGCGACAACGGGTTATGAGCCCTGCTGCATCGGTGAATGAAGAACGTTAGGATTCCTCGAGTACTCTGGGTGACACGGGAGAACTCCTATCTTTGAGGAGGAGTTCGCGAAGGCTTTAGAGGAAATTGAAACACCTGGATTATTTTGGGTATAGTTTGATGGTCCAAGAAGAAAGCCAGAGATTTTAGTGCTAAGGTTGTACTACTGGTGTGGTATACAGAGAGTCTTGTTGTCGGAGGTTGTACTTTTACGCAAAGCAGTAAGCGTCAACACAATACACCTACACAGCACTCTACTTTACACAGCCTCATGTTTGTACGAATTACTCAAGTATAAGCTTCACCATATTATGTTGGAACACGCGAAATGTACCTGAGAGATCAGCACATGTGCGGGTACTTCGTGTTCATGTGAATGCATCCAGATGGAATAATGATGGGCATTGTTGAAGAGAGAAAAGGCTAGAACCAAGCCTGTATGGGCTTACGTCTAGCTCTTGTCTAGCTCTTGTCTAGCTCTTGTCTAGCTCTTGTCTAACTCTTGTCTAGCTCTTGTCTAGCTCTTGTCTAGCTCTTGTCTAGCCCTTGTCTAACTCTTATCTAGTTCTAGGCATTGTCTTGTAGAAGATAATGTAGGTGAGGGAAATTGATGAAAGAGAGAGATCGTGTAGGCGTCCCGGGGACTAACTGTTAAGTTTCAGACTTACTTATTGATTGTGCCTTTCGTCCAGTCCACCCCATCACTTGACCCTACGGAAGAACTCCTGACCTTACAAGCGTGGGTGGCGGCCCCTCCTTTTATATTGGAGTGGGCATGCCTCCTTGAAACATTGTGACTTAAGCGCTGTGCGTAAATCACGCAAGCTCAGTCTTTGTGCTAACACATATGCGTAATATACTCACGCGTTAACACTAACTATATATATATAGAGGATCCCGCTCTGATCTGAGCTGTATCAATTTTGAAACAGAAGTCACGGACTCACTACTTCACATAGCGATAGAGTTACAAGACAGATGACAATTATGATTACCAAAGTCTCTCATTTGGTAGAGTTATTGAAGTCCAATCATGTATCAGTTCCTCTGTACCAGAAGGTACGTGCTAACGCACTACGTACTAAACTATACTAGGTACTACACCATACTAGGTACTACACCATACTCTAAGTAATGGTATACACCATACTAGGTACTACACCATACTCTAAGTAATGGTAAACACCATACTAGGCACTACACCATACTCTAAGTAATGGTATACACCATACTATGCACTACAGTATTCTCTTGAAAGTGAGCAATGAATGGTCATTCAGAAAAGAAAGGTACACGCTCATATAAATCTTGGAATGTGCTGTACTTACTTCTTAAGGCTATACTTACCTTACTTTTCTATACAATAGGAAGATTTAGCTCTCACATAATTCTTGTGTGAAACCTCCTTTATATCCTTTTCGTTCTCACCCCGCCCTGTTTATTTGCAGCCATCAGATATGCAGGAGTGGCGAACCGCGAGAAATATATAAGGAGCCGCATTCCGCCTGTTCCAATCTTGAGGGAGAAAAAAATACAGTACCATTTAAGGAGACTCTTGAAAAAGACTGGAAGCCTGGAAGCCTGGATGACTGAAAGACTGAAAGACTGAAAGACTGAAAGACTGAAAGACTGAAAGACTGAAAGACTGAAAGACTGAAAGACTGAAAGACTGAACGAGTGAAAGACTGATAGACTGAAAGTTATACTGAGGGTGTCATAGCTGTCGTTTATTAATTTATTGATTATTGACTTATTGCTTACTGCTTTATGTTTACTAAGGACTACTGATTACTGCCTACTACTGACTTTAATGTCTACGACTGATACAACTTTGTTTACTTATTGTTAACTTGGTGTTTTTTAATGGATACTCAGTGGTTGCTTAGTGGTTGCTTAGTGGCTACTCAGTGGCTACTTAGTGGTTACTTAGTGGTTACTCAGTGGTTACTCAGTGATTACTTAGTCTTTACTTAGTGTCTGGTGACAGTTACTACTCACGGACTGATTACTAGCGACTAATTCCTGTTAGCTGATTAGTGAATACTGACTGCTGACTACTGCTGGTGTCTAATTACTAACGTTAGTTAACTAATCAGAATATTGTCTGAGAGGATCATACCAAGATGTCGTCTATTCCCAGACCAACCAGAAACAGCCAGACCCGCCAGAGACAGCTCACGTGTAACTCCTCAAGTATTTACCTATCTTGATGAGACTATGAACTTTATACACGACGCTCAATATACTACACTGAACTGTACTCCTTGGTTTTTGAAAGGACCACCTGATGTACCTGTGATTCAGGCACAAATGGAGACGTCTCGTCTAAATATACGCTACGTGATGCTATACACCATATTATACTAGACGCTTCGGTGCAAGTTATTTTTTTTTGCTTTGACAGATTCCATATTGATGGACTATTTCTGTTGGAACCATTATGGTTAGTAAACTACCTAGGTGAATGTTGAAAACCTGTACTGGTCAATCAGAGTTAGAGCGGCCCCTTTGGCCCTCATTACGACCTCTATTCCCTTATGCCGTACTAGTCTCTATAAGGTTCGACGGTTCTTCTACAAGAGGTCTTCGGCGAAATGAACATAGTAAACAGAATATCTGACGTAACCAGAATCTGACAGTTTCGTTAATATAGAGCGGTGCACGGGCTCATAATCAATGAATAAAGTACAGATTCCAATCAGTTTAACACAATCCATAAAAGAAGTCAAACTCAATACAAATCGGTAAACTTTTATAAAATCCAAAAAGTTTCATAATATCCAAAACTTCCAGGAAGTTCAGAAATTCCAGAAATGAAATGTTGAAATGTATTTTTTTTTGCTATGAAAGTACATGAAAACCCGTACACCCGGGCACGTGCCTTTTTCTTCTCTGCTGCGCATCTCTCTAGAGCCAATGTCTTCTTGACTAGCCAGATACATCACAGCCAGCAAACGACTCGTGCAGATTCCTAAATCAATGGCCAGTGTTTTGAAGCGTGCAGTTGAGGCCGAGCCCGAAATCGTTGCAAAAAAAGCAGCCGTAGAGGTTCCACCCAAGGTCGTGCAAGAACCAGATGTGGGGATCACTCAATATGTCAACAAATCGGCCATTGGCTTTTTCGGCACCATCAAACTGCGGTATTCCGATTTTCAAGTGTTTGAACTTGATCAGGAAGGTCACGTGGTTCATTTGACTGACCGTGGGCCCATTTTGGGTGCCTCTCTGAAGGAAAAGAGGCAGGAGAAGCGGAAAAAGGCCTTGGAAAACAGGGAGACTTTGGAAAAAGTCGATGGTGCTAAAGTGGAGACTTTGGAAAATGCTGCTAAGCTGGAGACGAAAAACGAAGTGAAAGATGTCAAAGTCAATGAAATTGGTACAGACACTACCAATGGTGAAGCCCAAAATGAAGCTTTGAAAAGTGAACACTTAAAAAATGGAGAAGCTAACGGAGATGCTGAAAAACGTAATGAAAATGGGGCTGAAAATGGGGCTGAAAATGGGGCTGAAAATAATGACACTAAAAATGGTGAGGCTGAAGATCCTGTCGCTCAGGTATTCAAGGTTTCACCCGAATACAGAGCAAGACTCAGTGAACATTTAAGTGCCGAAGAAATCGAGCAAATCGAGAAGGTCGTTTCCGAAGGCGGAAGCATGGAAACTTCTACGCAGTTTCCCGATAAGGCAACCCGGACACTCTTGCACCAGCTCTTCAGACAAGCGTTCGATGGGAAGGTGGACACCAGTACCTCCGGGGCCAATACGTTTAAAATCAGTACGAGCAACCCCAAAAACGGACGCAAAAACAATCACGTGAATCACGTGGACGAAAACGGAATTGTCAACTACGGTTTGGGTCCCTACAAAAATTACTTGCATTTTACCGTGTACAAGGAAAACAGGGAGACCATGGAGGTGGCCAACACCATCACCAAGTTCATGCGCATTCCCAATAAGTCGGTGAAGTATTCCGGCACAAAGGACCGGAGGGGTGTCACGTGCCAACGGTTCTGTATCCATAAGGCCAAAGTGGCTCGTGTGACGTCATTAAATAAGGCCTTGAAAGGTACCGTGTTAGGTGGGTTTGCATATAGCGACCGGGGCTTGGATTTGGGTGATCTTGCCGGAAATGAGTTTGTCATCGCTATTCGGGATGTACGGGTTGTTGGAGGTGGAGACCAGCAAGATCTTTCTTCGGTGGTACACCAAAGTTTTTCCGGTCTACAAAGTACAGGATTCATTAACTACTATGGGCTCCAACGGTTTGGTACCTTTTCCGTATCCACTCACGTGCTCGGGATATACCTCTTGCGTGAGGACTGGAAAGGTGCGGTGGAGCTCATTTTGGCTGAGCAGGAACGGGTGGTTCCCGATTCGGTCAATGCCCGTCGGATATGGGCCGAAACAGGCAATGCTGCCGAGGCCCTTAAACAAATGCCCCGGAGATGTTCTGCGGAACATGCTGTTTTGACGGTGTTGGCTAAGAATAAGCCCGGAAACCCTTACACCACCGATATGTATTTCCGGGCCATCCTCAACATTCCTCGCAACTTAAGGCTTATCTATGTGCATGCGTACCAATCCTACATCTGGAATTTGGTGGCATCCAAGCGGGTGGAACTCTTCGGGCTCTCTGTGCAGGAAGGCGATTTAGTCTACGCCAAAAGTGAAACCGACGAAAGTGGCGAAGTCTTCGAAGAGGATGTTGCTGGTGCAAGTGGAGCAGCTAAAGTGCATGTTGTTACAGCGCAAGATGTGCAAACAGCCAAATACTCCATCTACGATGTGGTGCTCCCGTCGCCCGGGTGTGATGTGCAGTACCCCGGCAACCAGCAATTGATGCAGGTGTACGAAACTGCCATGAAGAAGGATTCGCTTGATCCCCACAAAATGGCCCGTAAAATCAAAGAGTTCAGCTTGGCTGGGTCTTACCGGACCGTCTTAGCTCGTGCACGTGACGTGTCTTATGAAATCACCCACTACAAGGAAGATGAAGATAGTGTGCTTTATACAGACCTTGAGATGCTTGAAAAGAGAGATAACGGGGACTTGCAGCAAGATGTTACCCAGTTCCTGCAGAGAGTCATTCCTCCTCCTGAAGGTGCGTCCAAAACAGCAGTAATCTTGCGGATGAAGTTGGGCGTGAGCAGTTATGCCACCATGGCGTTGCGGGAGTTTATGAAGGCCGACACCTTGGACAATAAGGAAGTTTAAATTAGTACAGACAATTAGTTTAGAAAAGCGGTTACCGAACCTAGAGGTATGTTATGGGCAGCGCACGACCCCTGTTTTCATTGTCTATGCTAGTAAATCAGAAACAAAGTTTGTATATAATGCAGAATATTATATTCTTCATTAAATAATTCAGTAATAAAGAGTAGTGGATGCCATAGAAAACAATTTGACCTCGAAAGAATTGGATGGTATATGCAGGACGGTATCTTGGAATCAAGGTATTCCTTTTTGGATCGTGTTCCAAACCAATTTTTGGGCATGGTTCATTTATATTCAGGATCATTCTTCAATTTCTGAACTCGTTGGTCGAAAGGACAAACCTGTCATGATTTTTTGGAGTGGGAATGTCTCAGTATTCGCAATAGTGCAAGAAATGGCCATGAAAAATGAAAAAAACGAGAAAAGAAGAAGGAAAATCCAGGGAGAAATTGTTTTAGATATGTTGAGAGGTGAAAACTTTAGAGGGAATGAAGTCCCTCTTATAGACATTTTTCGTCTACCCGTCGGTCTGTTTTGTGACTACTTTGCACTGGAAGAGTCAAGCTAATATAATGAATTGCATAGTGAATTCTGATTAGTGGCTCCGTTTTTTTTTGTCTCCAAGAGATGATGAAACCAACGCATGTATGACATTTACATCCACAGCCCTTCGTGTGTGTACGACAACCGGCTCTCGCTCTCGCTTGGGGGAAATGCCGGTCAATGAGGCCAACGTGGAGTCACTCATGAAGAAGAAACACACGCTCCAGCGAGCCAAGAAGAGAACTCCCTATTCACATGCTCCTACCGTTACACGTTTGGACTTCACTGAAGTGTCATTGCCCAAGAAGACAAAGAACAAGTTCGGCACGACCGTGGTGGAAAGCGAACGGTCTCATGAGTTGGAGCTTGAAATCGAACGTACCAAATTTTTCCGAGGGTTTCATAAGATCCGGGATGGCTCCAATACCATTCGGTTTGAGGAGTTGGTGGAGATTTTTCTCGAGCCAGAAAACGTAGAGATATTACTGAAGCCCATTAATTAATTATTTTATGATTACAGCTCCACTCTGACCATTACCATGACCATTACTATGTCCACTACTATGACCATTACTATGACCATTACTATGACCATTACTATGACCATTACTATGACAATGACAATGACAATGACAATGACAATGACTAAGACTAAGCCTATGACTATGACTATGACTATGACTATGACTATGACTATGACTATGACTAAGACTAAGCCTATGACTATGACTATGACTATGACTAAGACTAAGCCTATGACTATGACTAAGAATATGACTAAGAATATGACTATGACTGTTATACTCCGGTTACGTCAGGTACTCGAGTTACTATGTTCATTCGCCGAAGATTCCTCCAAGGGGGCAATCTGAGGTGCTTTTACAGTGTTTTTCAAAACTATTCAAACCAGCATGACAAAATGTTTCGAACCAAGAAGACAGAATGGTTCAAACCAAGAAGACAGAATGGTTCAAACCAAATGGCATAATGTTTCACACCAACTTTTATTAGAATTCAATATTCTAAAATCTTAAATCTGGAGGATGGCCTCACATGTACTATATTTGGGAGTCTTGCAGTACCAATCAAGGGTGAAAAACGGACAGAACAGAACTGGTTTCCTTGTTATCCTGAATACAACAACTTGTTAGGGGTTAGGTGTATTGGTTTGTTTAATTTTGGTAGTGTAGTTTGAATCGTTTTGACGCGCTGGTTTGAATCGTTCTGAAAAACACTGTATAGTAAGAAGGTGCGCGCTAGTTTGAAGGCCTTTTACAGTGTTTTTCAAAACTATTCAACCAGGGACAAAATGGTTCAAACCAGCGACAAAATGTTAGGAAACGATTTCACAAGGATACTGAGATGCAAGGTATCCCGGCCGGGTAACACTTGCATATAACGTACAGATGTTTCATGTATATACAGGGTTACATACAACCAGTGTATATAACAGTGAGGTGTTCCTCCCTTGGATAAATCAGGGAGTTTCTCGACTATTCTAGGTTCAATACATACCATGATAAACTATAGGACGTAAGGATTACGTTCGACATATAACACTAACAGGTCCTGCTACTGTTAAGTTCTTACAGACAAAATATTTGTTGACGTGTGATGGCACGTGATCACGAGGAATGGAATCCTGCAGGTTCACCAGCACTGCACACCGATGAAACGATACTGAACAATAAGAAGAGGCCACGACAGAGATCTTAGGTGTCGTCTATCTCTCGTCTAGAATGGCAGATGGCACACAAAAGGCCGAGTCACCGCTCAAGTTGGCAAGCAGGAGTTCTCTCGGGACAAATTGAAGATAACACAAATTAGAACCAAGTTTACACTCAATAAACACAAGTCTGAAAACTAACAACTTCCCATTGTTCAGTATCATCCAGAAGATTACGAAATAGCATCAATATTAGAACTTCCATATTGGGAACTACACCACTAGACATACAAAGAATCACACCAACAAATCTTAAGAGTCTCTCGAGTAAAAATAGTATTTAGTTTCTCAATTACACTTCTACATCGCGAGTAGCCCAAAAGCCCCTTATATCCTGAGTCAACCTGTTGCATTCTTGCTGTAACGTTTGTACTAAGCTATCTATATTCGTTGATGATTCCTCCTATCGGGGAATCTGACTTGCATATATGCCAGGTCTTAGAGGGAGGGGCGCGCTGTTTAGGTGGCTGGTCGGTGGCTGGTAGATATCTGCAGAGGCTTAAACATTCCTCAATAGGTAGGCAACTACCTAAGCCGGATCTGACACAACCGGAATATTGCTTATATTTGGTTGGTGAGCTAAAGGTTCAGAGACGGGCGGGCGGACATTGGTTCAAATATTGTTCAGACCAACAGCGCGTGGAGGTATCAAGAAGTGTGGACATTGGCGGTCCTGGGTTCAACTCCAGCTTGAACCAACAGCAGTTTAGAATCTACCAGCTCAATTTACTGACACTGAGAATTGGGAAAGTGACTAGTAAGGGTATCTCAATATTCCTTACACCATTAAAGTTAGTGAAGTGATGGGGAATCAGGTGGCCCGTCGAGTAACCAAGGTTCAAGATCCCAGAGGTCGTCTCTTACTATAGGATATGGACCTCATTGCTAGGCCCAGAGTCCCCTGCAGAACTTGAGCCATCATACGCAGCTGACTTGTTCACAACCTGCGGACCCAGCACGACAGCGGCTTGTGCAAGTCGAGGCAACTGGGTCTGTGACAGCGCAGACTGAAGCCTTTTAGTGACGGCAGGAGACGGGAGGGCATCAGCAAGTGTGTTAGGACCCTCACGCTGAGTTACACAACCACGCACATCCTTCAGTCCTTCCACGAGTCTCCCGGGACTGGGGGGAATACGGAACAATGAATCAAACGCATTAGAAACTTGTTTCAACATGCGAGCATCAAAACGCTTAATTGCAGGAGGTGGCCGGATGCCACCAGGAATTTCCAAGCCGGAGTTGCGTACGATTGCGAGATCACTGGGCGAAAACTCATATTGACGAAAGTAGTATTCATTGTCAGTAAAAGTGGCCTGTGATGAGTCAAACACCTGAGGAGGATCATAGGTAAAGAACCGATGACCACCACGATTAGGGCTGGGTCCAAGGTATGCACAAATAACCAGACTCCACTGCACTTGCAAACAAGCCAGGAACACCGTTACCTCCAGAAAGGCCAGAAAGGTAGGTGACGGTATCGAAGTGGTGCAACTTCTCAAAGGTACCGTAAGGACCCTCGACGGAACACTTGATCTTGGCACGTTGTTCAGGCTGGTAGACAAGTACTGGTACAACTTGTTGGACATACCACCCTTGACTTTAATGTACATGGAGATGGTGTTCTCATGGACCACCGAGTCTACCACGGTGAAAGGGTGAGATTGCCAGAAACGCAAATTTGTGCGTCTGTTGTTCCGTTGGTAGCATAACAGCCGCTTTGCAGCCAAATGGATGAAGATGATGAGGTGAAATACCACCAGTGTCATTCCATAATCGTAAAGGTGTTTGAAAATTCAAAATGGTCTTCGGCGTCTGATTAAGAAGAAGAACCGCCAAGCGAACAGCCTCGGGCCCGAAAAAGACTGGCACTGAGCCCAGAAGAAGAACTGTTCTGGTTTTGTCCTGGATAGTTCTATTCAGACGTTCAGCAATCCCCCCCCATAAAAACTATTGAACGGGTCGACTTTCCGTTTTACCCGACTATATTCAACTCCAATACTACAATCACTAAAGTCCAGAACAAACACCAAGTTCATCCTTACTATCTTGTTTTATTTCTTTTTTATTACTAAGCTATTTATCAATCTTTTTAATGAGAGCGAGGTTTATTGCAAGTGTTATTGTCTTTCAGGGTTCATTTTGCACATGAAGAGACTCCGGAATGCAAGTGGTATACTGGAAGTATGCCTATCTTGGCTTGGTGACTTTTTGTGAACCAAAGTGTCGGGGAGCTTGTAAACATCCATGAAATGTTAGTCCCCGTGATCCACGAGTCTGTTTTGGAGTGGTCAGTAAGAAATGTTCTTTCTGCCTCTTCTTCGTTTTCTTTTTTTCTTTCTTTTGTCTCTCTCTCTTCATTTTTTCTTTTTCTAGTTTTCTGCGGAGGGATCTTGGGCCTAGGGCATTCATGAGAAGCGAGACTAAGGTCCCAAATCCGATACTTCCGGCCAGAATAAAGAGTAGGAAGAGAAGAAATAGCATTTCCATTTTAGAAGGGACTTTTTTTTTTTTAGGTGTCTGTTTTAGGTGTCTGTGGAAAGTTTCTTTTTTTTGTGTGGAGAAAAGTTGTGATGGGGAGTGTGAAAGATGAGGGAAGCCTGGGGCTTATATAGTTCGCATCTTGACACATAATGGCTGCGAAATCTGGTATGCTCATTTTCGGGTCGGACTCCCAAACATACTTTTTCCATCGGCACGTACTATTTTTGTTTACTACTCTATGGTATGTACGATTTGTGGCATGCCAGATTTGGGCCTGCACAATAGCACATAGTTGATTTTGGGATCTATCAGTGGGGTTCATTTTTGAGAAATTGTACATTGGAGATTTTTAGGTATGCGGCTAGATGCAGGACACACAGAAATCTAAAGAGATTTACTCCTACTGTCCATTAATCCACGGGATTATAATGAACTTTGGGATCGTAGTTGAGATAAGGCATGTTCGAAAGTTTGATAACTCTGTTGCAATATAGAATTGGCCTATGAAGACTCAGGAGTATTATGATTGAATACAGCGCAAATTTGTTGAAGGCAATAATATTGTCTAGAAAGTACTTGAGACGTCTCTTGTAGTGAAGACGTCTTTGGTAGTGAACCTCTCATAATTATAGGGCGTTTCCCATTGATTGTTCATTGTTCTACTAATACTTCCTTAGGTCTGATTTCCTCTTTCAAATTTGAAAGCAATTCTATTTCAGTCTACAATAGCGACACAGCAAAGGTCAGAATGATTATGCCACCCGAGGCTCGAACCTATCTTCGCAATGTGAGTAAGCTTCTAACGGGCTTCTAAGCTATAAGGATCTTCCAGGAACGGTGACCTAACGGAAGTCTAAGGGATACTGAAGGCTACTTATAGTAGGAGCTCGCCCAATCAGTGGTAGTAATGTCTTAACTAGTAATATAATAGGAGGTATTGGTATGAATCTTCAATAACGCTAAACGTAAGTAAATGGAGTCCTCCCCTTTCATAACTGGGCTCGCTCCCCCTTTTATATCTGGCGCTATCGGCGGTTCCGACATAAAAGCGGGGTCATCTGCAGAGACTCTCAAGCGGGGAATGTTCTTCTCGAGGCGTACGTGCCGTGTCCTATCCTGTACTCCGACGAGTAGGTTCGAAGTCTAACATCCTCCCCCTTTTAGATTGGTACTTGTCCTCAAGTATCCTCCTCTCTAGGGTCTTCGTAATTCCATTTCGCGCGCTTCTTGCTGCATGTCGCTGGTATCTTCAGTTCTTAGTCCGCGCGGATCCCTAGGGATTTCCTCTCCGGGTTCATCCTGGATGCATCATGGTTCTTCAGTAAAGTCCGCTTCCTCCTGGCCTCTTGTAGAGTTTATGGTGAATTCCGGATATGGACTCTATCGTCTTCTTCGAGCTGTCGCTGGAGTATTCTTCGATACTCCGTTGGTATCTTGTTGTAATCACTGAATGAAATTCTTCTGTGGATATGGGAGTTTTTCCATTGTAATTCCACAAACGGAGGTTGTCGATTTAATAGGTACCAAACGGTATTCATTTAATATTACAGTCATTAATTGCTAGTCAGTCTAATCAATCTCTTCTTACTCATTAATAATGTAGACATTAAGTCTGGACATTCAATGACCTCTGCACTCATTAAAAATGCTCTCACAGGTATCTAGTATTAAGTTAGTTAGCACTACTCACTACTAATAGCTAGTTAATAGTGTGCTACCGTTTTTATCATCTATTACTCATTACTTCTACAGGTGCTTCTTTTTTCTTGCAATTTCTAAACAGTATTTTTTTTTCTGGTTCAATGTCGGGGGCTCTTGTCATGATTATGGCCTTTTGCTTCTATAGCAGACTCTAGTAGAGTATTTAGGAAGGCAGCTGCTTCTTATAATTCATAGTAGATCTGGTCGTATATTTCACAATCCCGTCCAGCTCGCCAAGGTTCATTACACGATGTCACAATCCCACTTCTAAGGGTTCATTACATCTTCACAATCCAGAGGCTTGCATGGGGTTCATTACCGGATACTTTCAGACCTCCACAAAACACAAGAGATTCCCTGTCTTTAGCCAAAATCTCACTTTCATCTGCTATATTAGTTAGTAGCCATAGGTATTCCATCACCTTCTCCATTGTCCCAGTTTTTTTTTTTCGTTTTTCTTCTTTTCTAGCAATAAATGTAGCTAGTCAATCACATAGTCAATGTCATATAGTCATTGTAAATGTCGTAATCGTAATCAGGAGACTCAGACATATGAGTTGCAAAT